>VZTD01003900.1:1854483-2025039 GCA_013397725.1 Rhagologus leucostigma | reverse complement strand
GGAGGGGGAGTGCCCCATCCACTAATAACCTTGATGAAGAGAGACTCAAATCTGGTATACTGGCACATAAAAAGGTATCCATTCATTCTTATGGAGCTATTTGCTTCCGATCCACTACATATTTATAAGTCATGAACCAGATAGTAAGGAATTTTGGCAGCTGTCAAATGCTTGTTTTCCCATGTAACACAATGTTACTTTTCCAAGTAAAACTACTTGTTCTCCAAGTAGTGAAAAAAGTAGTGATATTTTTCCAACTTTACCTTCTTTATTTAGACAGCAAGCAAACTATCAGCTAGGAAATAAATCTTGGAACATCATCTTGAGGAATTTTAACTAATATGAATGAGCAACTGGGCTTAGTTTTCCATAGATACAAACACAAAAAAACAGCTTTGCATTTAGCTTCTTGAAGGTAAGTCCCGATACAAGAATATTTACTAACAAAAAGTAACAATGTTCAAATCAATTAATCTTTATTCAAGGTTAAATTAAGCACACAGGAGGAGTGCTTATGCACACATAAGTGATAGGAACACTTAATATTTGTCATGGTTTTTCAAAGACACCGAAGTTAATGTCACTCTAAGATGTAGCATTTATAAGCCTACTGTAGAAGTTTATTGAGAACGATTTTATTAAAATATCTTGATGGAATCTGTGATTTAGAAATAATATTTTTAGGAGTGTTCCACCATGTATCTAACTATGTATTAATGTTTACATTTAAAATCAGAAAAGAACTCCTGGAAACCTTTTCTTTTTTTTAAACATTACTTGACATCACACAGAAGTGCTACTCCACGGAGTACCCAGTGCTCTGGAGGCTGACGGGTTCTAAGATCCAAAGCAGCAATGTAATTCAGATTTGTTCGACTGCTCTTCTTGTAGACCGGACAGGAATACAGACGTGGATCTTTTGCAGCTGAAAAGAGAGAAGATCCATAACGAGCAATTAAACTAAGTTGAAAAAATGGGGCCCTAAGGGGCTTGTCATAAGGCAAATGGAAAACTGAATCTAAGTTGAATAGTACACTGCTCTCTATTTGCTATTGCCAGCTGAAGGCCATATATGCCTTGAAATTTCTGTAGGTTCAAGATTTAACATGAGCACCTAGGAACTGATGCAAAGCAAGATGTGTAAATGGACACTGTAGAGTAAATAGTGTTCTTATTAGTTCAGTCTGCCCACTGACCGTTACTTCTTATCAATGTATTATGTCAAGATAAAACACTTTGCCCTACTTTGAATAACCTGGTTCTAAATGCATTTAGTATTGGAGAGTACCAGTCATCCACTACTTCACTGCAGAATTAGAACAGTAGTCTAGTTATGCTCAATATTTCAGTGTTCATTATTTAGTATCTTGGCTGCTGATCATGCCTTTTACAAAATATTAGCTATGAAAAATAGCATGTTAGCAAGTTTGCTTTTAGAGGTGGAATGCTTTTCAACAGATTTTTCGAATTTTATATTCTGCAGTGGATTGTTCTATTCTGTTTTACATTCCTATTCAACAGCATGTCCTATTCTGTATGCAAAAAACACTACATTAACACAAATTACATTTTCACAGCACTGTCCTTCAGCCTCATAAGTTTCCTTTCCAGTCCTACATTCCTTTTCTGCCTCAAAGACTGAACATCTTCCACCACCTGACTCCACCTCTTGCTTGCTTCCATGAGCTCAAAACCAGACTTGTCAGGAAAAAAAATACATTTTTATAAATCTACACATTATATATACATATATATAACATATTATCTATAAACACAATATATACATATATATGTATATGTATATATATGTGTGTGTGTATATAATCCATGTATATCTTATATGTTGTGTAGACATACTTATATGTTATATATATAAAAATTACATTCATTTTTTGCATGTGTGAAGGAGATTATTTAGGTTTAGGTTGCAGAGATCACAGAGTTTATGCATAAGAAACCTGGTGTTTTCAATCCAGGATACATATTGTCAAAATGTACAGCTTACCTGGGTTACAGCTTAAATGGGTTAAAAAGTTCTTAACACCATTAAGACCATGTGTAGAGACCTATCTAAAAGTGCTTATTATCGATTATGAAGCAAGTCTGAAAGCACATTTTCAATGGAAGACTGGGAAGTCTCCCCCGTTGAAAGAGATGTGGTATGTATACAATAATTAGCAACAGTCTCATGAAATCCCTACAGCCCAAAAGATTTCCATGCAGTTAAATAAAAAGTTACATTGAATTCTAGGGAAATAACATCATTTACAATACCATTACTTACTGTTATTCTCTGCATATATCCTTATAACTGGCATCATCTCGAAGAGCACCTTGGGCTTAGATTCTGTCAGTCTCATGTTTCTTCTGTCCCAACCAGCCCCTTCCAAATACAGCCCATACACATAGACACCTTCTGAAGGAGGGCTTGTGATATCATCCTTCATCCATTTAGTGACTTCATTGCACAGCACTACACTGTCAAGAGCCCATCCTTTGTTAGCTCTTGTTATTTCCTGCCCAAACCAGACAAAAGTTAAGAGGTTACAATTTCACATGAGCACAGAACCCTTTTTCCCAGCAGTTATTAGAAATAAATTTGTATGGTCAAATTTATTCAGTACAAAAAAAAAAACCCTAATTCTCTATGATATCCATGTTTACAGCAGTTTGGCTTCTCTCTAAGGGAGTGATGGCATGGAACTACAAGAAAGCTTTCAGTACTTTATTCACTATATTCAATTTTCAATCTTTCTATTATATACAATATCTAAAGACCGTACCAAGTAACACAACCACTGAATGCCAATGGTAGCTAGCTCTTGTGAACACAAAAATTTCACAGATTTGATGAGATGAGAAAATACTACCTGCGTGAGGTAAGTGTAACATATTTTCTGGGGTTACCTTCCTTTTCCTGCACCTCTACTCTTCAGTAACCGTATTCTTAATGAGTATGAACTCACTCAGCTCTAAAGCTATGTAAAGAGACTGCAAAAAAACCTGTTAGTTAATGCATTGGACAACACTCAGTTCTCAGTTGCCCAGTTCCTTACTATCCCATGCAACTGAGTTATGGCACACCAAAGTTTTATCCTGGTCTTGCAATCACTTTCAAAGATCTTTGGTTGAAGTAATTGGAATTAATGAGTGCTCCATACTGCATTTACTGAGATGATCTAACAGAACACAAGGTTTATAGTTCAGTGATCATTCTGGCTCTTCCTCTTTCTCATTTCTATTTGTTTTATCACGTAGCAAAGCCCAGAAACTCACTTTGGTATTTACTCGGGATATTAGGTTGTTACATATCCACAGTTCCTTTTTACAGAACCAGAAAGTACTGTAGTTTCCAACTGTTTCAGATCCTGCTAGTAAACTTTTTCCACAAGCTTGGGTGCAAATGATAGTCCCAGTTTAGGACTGTTCACTCAAAACAAATATTTTGTTACATAATTCCAAGGCTATATGCCTGAAATTTTAGATTATACTACCCAGACCTCAGAGTAAGAGAGGACATTTTTCCTACACCACAAATCTTCATTGTCTTCTCCAAAAGTTTGGGCTTTTTTTCCTGAGGTCCCATTGTATTTTCGCCTGAGTATTCTTTTCTAATTTTACACATTCCAGACACTTACTGTCTCCAGTATGTCCTTTTAAGCTGACCAACACAGGCATTCATTGCTTCTTTTTAAAGTAAAAAAGTTGCTGAGCAACCAACACAATCACCAACTCAACACACATACACGTTAACAAATACATCAAATATACGCATTAATAAAGGAAAGTCTTTCCCACTTCATGGAGAAAGACTTAATCAGAAGTGAAATATAAGACTAATTCTGAATAGCTTTTCTGCCCAGTCTCCAGTCAGGTAAGTACTGAACACAGAACAAAAGAGAGAAGAAATAGACAAATAAATTCATGGGCTTAGTGACCATTCTCAGAGATATCTCAACAGAAACATGAGACAATATTTTTTCTAGTCTACCTTAATAATGTTGTGAGGCAGCCTCTACTTATTTGGCCCTTGATCAACACAGGGAATATATTTTAACACATTAGTGGTTGATATACTGAAAAAGTATATGCAAGGGAAGAGCAGTTCACTCAGGAAATGTTAGACAGTCACAGATCTTCCCATGTGCATAAACTCATCCTTCATCAGACAATATATTTTAATTTTTAAAGGCATGTCAAAAAATAAGCAGAATAAGACTTCAAAGACAATTTACCTGCCTCACTGCAGTTAAAAATCCTTGAGGATTAAAAAACCCTGTCATCCAGAAACAGTTTGGTCGACTTTCAAAAATCCACTTGTAAAACTGGTGGTTCCTTTCTAGAAGCTCAGTAAACCAGAAACCAAGTGTACTAGAAGGCCAAGATGCCTAAAAACAGTAAACACATTTTAAGATAGCATACTGCTGTCAAGAAAAATGAACTCCTCCCATGGTAATAAACAATATAATATTAGCAAAGCATATTTGAAGATCATCTATCATATCTTAACTTTAATCTGATGCCTTAACTTGCATCCCACTGAAACCTGAAGCAAATTCTTGCTCTGTTCAAATTCATGTCTGCTGTTCCATTTAAACATGTTTAATGCTCTCTGTGGTAATTGTCCATTTTATGACATTTTTGCAAGGTTAGATAGCTGTATAAACTAAGAAGAAAAATTACATACACGTCTTCTAATTCCAAGATCAATATATCAAGATAACATGATTTCTGTAAAACTGTTATGCATTTTTATTCTTCTGAATAAAAGCTAAGGAAAACTGAACTTGGATTATGTGGAAATATAGTTGTGTTGTGAAGCATCTGTTTAGGTCTAGGTTTTGTACCATGAAAACACTTTGTCAGTAGAAACAAAACAAGCAAATAACAAAAAATCCTCCCCATTTTTCTTTCCATCAGTTGCCATTAACAGTTCTTATTGTCCTTGAAAAGACATGGGGAGAGGCTGAGAGCTGGGATTGTTTAGCCTGGGGAAAAGAAGGCTCAAAGAAGATATTATATTTATACCTCATGTGTAGAGAACAGAAGAACATGGAGCCTGATCCTTGTCAGCAATAGGAGAGAAGGCAATGGGAACAAAGAAGAAATATCAGAAATTCTGTTTTAGCTTAAGGGGTTTTTGTTTGTTTGGCTGGTGGTTGCTGATAGGTTGAGTTTTAGTGATAGGTTGTGAAGATGATCAAACAGTGGAATGGGTTGCACCTCTCTGATTCTGGAGACTCCTGGGAAACCTGCTTTAACTGACCCTGCTTTCAGAGGTGTGATTGAACTAGACTGTCTCCATAGGTTCTTTCCTATCTACTATTCTGTAATTATGTGGCTGTAAGTCAAACTCCAAGAACACCGATTTTGACCAAGGTGGGCGGGCCACCTCTACTTAACCCAGAAAAGGAACATATGTAAATTATATATGTTCAATAAATAGCACCAGTGTAGTCCACTAATGTGGGTACTATTTTTTAAAATCTGTCATCACATCTTAAATTACTCTCCTGTCTCTAGTTTTTTTATCCTGCCAATATGCAACAGGCTGTTAAAATGGGAAATACCTGCATCCCCCACATTCATTTCAATTTTTATAAATGAAAGAAGGCTTATTTTGACTATGTTTATTTTAGCACAAAATCTATTCCAGCAGTTGCACAGCTCTGGTTAACAATTCTGAAACACAGCTTGGAAAAAAGTGTTTACTGTAAGTCTAGCAGTTTAATCTAGTCTCTTCAGAAATAGGTTTTTTATTTCTTTCCATAACAAGTTATGTACACCTACTTTTTTCCAGCTAGCAGGAATCCTTCCATCATACATGCAGTCCAAAGCATCCCTCAGATTTTCACTCATAACTACTGTCCCATCAATGGCAAGTTTTAGATCAGTCAGAGTGCTTCTCACTAAAGAAATTACTCTCTGCATTTGTTCAATCTCCTGTCGCAAAAATATGTGCATAGGTTCGAAAGGTCCCATGTTCTTCAGTTTTTCTTTCACCTGTCGGTAGAAACCCAAAGATCTTTCAAGAGAAGTGAAAAAACAAAGTTGCCTTTATGTCAAGGTTAGGCCACAATATGATCTTTAAGACATAACAATTCATTTATGAACTTATATGGTCAATTTGACACGTCCCTTGAAGGGAGACAGAAACACAGGATTTGTTCCAAGAGAAATTTTTGATGCTGAAACCGGCTATGATTTTAGTCTAAGTCATGATTTAGTCTGCATATCATTCTATGAGCTAATGCCATTTAAAGAGCTTGTAGGCTGTTTACCTTAGTTCAAGGAATTCAGCTTTAATTCCAGACAGCAGTTCTGAGGTTCTCTTTGCATGAACCAGTGAAGAGTAATTGCCCCAGCTGCTTTGCTTCAACATAGTAGCAATGCCTGGGAACTATCGCTATACCAGGCAACCTTGTATTCTAACCAAACTTACAGATACCTTTTTAATCGAAAGTGTAAAATTAACGAGTAAACAACTGCATGAACATAACTAGAAATTTTAGAGTGTCAACAACCTCAGTTAAAAGTTGATGGTCCTACCTCCCCCGTAGTGCAAATGACAACTTAAGCATTAATGGGTTTAATATTTTTTAAAAAGTCCTCACAAAAGCACTTCAGGACACATTTAATGATTTCATTATAAACATTAATAGTTTTGTCACACTTCTTTAAAATGGGAAGTATTGAGTGTATGAATGAACTCAAATATGCTTTTAGAAAAGTTGTTGGTTTTGTTTTTTAATCCATAAAAGGCAAGATGGAGCAAATGTTTCTGCTAGAAATTCATTGACTCACTTCAAATGGTACATAATCAGCAGGAAGTTTTTCCAGCATATCATCAGCCAGCCTGGCTACAACTGCCTCTCGAGTTTCACCTCCTCCACCAGAGCTATCTTTAGGCTGAATACTGAGGATGGTGTCCAATACATCTTTGGAAACTTTACTTTGGTAGGTGATATCCGCATTGGGGTGCAAACCAAATACCTCTGGTGTGTCATAAACAGGAAGACTCTACATAGTAAAACATAAAAAGAGAACAACTGGAGATTTAGAAACAAATCATTAAGAAAAAAAACACACCAAAAAAAAATCCCCAAACAAGCATAAAACCCAGCACACAACAAAACCAAATAAAAAATAGAAAAAAAGCCTCGATTACTGCCGAGTAAGAAGCTTGATTTCTTCAAATAGTCTTAGGTCAAATAACTTGCTATTGTCTATTTGTCATGTCAGAGTCCAAATCACACCAAACAAATAGAGTTTTAATATCTATGTGCTATTTTAATAGTAAACTTGTACTATCATATATCTAAAACTTTTATTTCCAAGAGGTTGTATCCGATGTCTGGACTCCATTCTTTGCCCTCTTTAATAACTTTGTGCCTTTAGGTAAGTCCCACAAGAAAACCACATGAAAAAGAACATATATATTGCTGTCATGAAGATGATAACATTGATAACAATAATTAGTTGTCACTAATAGATATGCAAACTACTAGAAATCAGTCAAAAAACCTGTGAATAAAAGGCAAAATACAGGTACTCAGAAAAAAAGAAAAATGATAGGGGATTAGGAACTTATGGGAAACAACCAATTAGCTTTCGTTTACCAACCTGTATGTACTGAAGGTATTGATCCACCATAGTACATTTGGGTATGCTGTATCCTTTGTAGAAGCTGAATTCAGGACTGAATGTATTTTCACTGAACCAAATCTTTACAAAGGTGTTCATGAGTCTTTTGTCAAAGTCATCTGTCACACGACCACCATACTGGATCTCACCTATCATGTAACAAACAGTACTCCAGGAGATCCCCTAAAACCAAGCAGAAAGCACTGACTTTAGCTAATCCTCTTCTCATTTACTTAGATTTGCCTTAGTAAAAACAGCTGATGTACCATGTCTGTCCCATTTGGAAGAAAGTTATTTTCCTATTACTCCTTTTTTTATTATAGTCTTGCATTCCCAGAACACCTGCAAGGATTTCTCAAAATATAATTTGTTGACAACAAATTCAACAGCATCTTGAAGATAGCAAGAAAGCTACAGATATATTTGAATCCTCCTTTCGCTTAAAATGCCAACTGCAAATTGCCCTGCCACGGAACTCTCTGTATAACAACCTACCATACGGACATGAGAAACACAGGAGAAATTCTTGCATAATTATTTAAAACCACTTTTGATTTCTTCATGCTGCAAAGATAGGTTGGAGGGGCCAAATCTTTTTATTTTTACTTGAAATAGATTTAAGCAAAAGAGTATTTTAAATACAGTCATCCATTTTTAAATAATTGACTTAATTAGAATTGCAAAAGAGGTCTATACTTCTAAGGTTTATATTTCTGAGATGACTGGGAAGGCTTTTTTTTTTCATGTACAGGTTAATACAGAAATTAAACATGCACTGGATTAGAAGTCTAAGTCTGCTGCTGTAGAGACAGGTATACTTGAAATATTGAATGTTTGTGGAAAAAAACAATGAGTTAAAATCATTCTTGTAGTTGAGTTATTAGGAAGCATTTACATACGTTCTGCTACTAGAAAGATCCATCACCTTAATCCACCTTCCCCACAAAATCATTAATTACCTTCTTGATATCCATGCGATTCAAGTGGTTTTGAATGAACTGCACAGTAGCATTGAAATCAGCTTGATTAAACTCATAGGGTATATTCCAACCCAGAGATCCAAACTTGCGTCTTTCTTGAACAGTGGAGTGCAGAAAGGCTACAGCATACAACAGTGGTTTCCATTGCACCAGTTTACTGGCATCTAATAAATCCTGGCTGACACCTGTTGATTGCAAACAGGCTTTACGAGAATCACAGTTATTGTCTTTTTCAAAACTACTTCAAATCAGTGCTAAAATATCACTCTAGAGATATTCACTTGGCTCTCTGCCTCTCCCAAGGGTAAATTACTGTCCCACAAAGTGTTCTGTGCTGGAGACGTTTTATAGAATGTTACTAAGTTGCTCAAATTAAAAGACTAAACTTCAGGGGGAAAAAACTCACAATTTACTAATAGCTGAATTCACATCAAGTTGCTTTCTGCACAGGATCTTTGTCCTCTATTTTATGTAGTGTAAAGAGCACTTGATAGCCAACAAAGATTAACATGTCATTTTTCTGCCAAAAGACAGAAGATTAAAAATTCAAACACTTTGAACTGATATATTAGAAGCCAGCATGTGAGAAAAGAAAAGGCATTTCCTTTTTTGCTGTCCAATTAGTTCCGGCAACAGAACTTCAGCATAGCTTCTCTTCTTTTTAATTTTCAAAACAAAAGCCAAGATATGTCCTGGCATCATTGTGATCAGTTCCTCATACTATCTTACACCTACTACTAGTTTAACATGACCACACAATAGCATCACAGTCCAAACATTGATTTTAAATTATTACCCTTCTAGCACTCACCACTGTATGTTCTCTTCAGTCCAGCTCTGAGCCCTTGTGGTGGTTCATTGGTAAACTTAATCGACATTTGAAGAAGGGTGATGGGGAACTGTTTGTGAATGTCAGTTGTCATCCATAGTCTAAAGCTTTCATGAACAGTCTCTGTCTCTATTACAGTGTCCATTAACTCATCCAGAAAGTCAAGTCCAAGGTGGCAGTTTTGCAGAAGTGCCCAACCTCCCTAGTTTAAAACAACAGAATATAAAAAGTTATCAACATTGTTCACAAACTGAAATCACTCCTTGAGGGGAGCTAAGCTGTGGGCTTTTTCTTCTGAAGGTGGTGTTAGCTTATTTGGTTTTTTTCACCTGAACAAGTGGTCCTTACTTGTCTCATCTGGTCTTTTCAAGTAATCTCTACCTTTTCCGTTTCAATACATTTAAAACATACATTGTCATGACTACAGTGCTGATAGAAACTGATAAATTTTGACTTACATAAGGGAGCTCAGGAGTAGCTCCATAGAGCAAGCTGCTAAACCTTGTTCCTCCCAAGGGTCCCAGGCTTGGATAATAAGCAAATAAACCCACTTAATTAATCTATTGCTGTCAATCAATAGATGTCAAACATTCTTGTATGAATTACCATATTTCATTATAGACATCTCATATGCCTCTTCACTAAGAAGGCTTGTGAGACAGTGAGGGAAAGTAACTGCATTTCTCCTAACTAAACGAAAGGTGCTTCTCTCCCCTATTTTTGAATGAGTTTCTTCTTATTTGATCTGCTAATTAGTTCCTTGTAAGAAGTTATCAAACAAGAATCTGAAGCAAAAGTCAGACTAAAACAGGTTATAAAAAGAAACTCATAACACAGGAGAGTAAGAAGCTCAATCTTTTCACTTCAGCAGGCGTAGCAATAGTACCACCTGATGCACAAAGCATGCCAAATTGGAACATCTCACCTTTCTCACACAGACAGTTTTGTTCTTTAATTCCTCTTCTTGTAAAATGCCTGTGCTACTAGATTGTCCCCCCCAAGTCCAAATTCAGACTACAGCAATACAAAATATTTTGCTATGCAACCTTGTTTTTCTCAAGTTTATGTAACTATCAACATCATATTTGGAATTCATGTTCTTCATTCAACAAAATACATCCATATTACTAAAAATAAAAAAATGAAAAAGTAATCTGAAATGCTTAGAGAAGAATATTGACTGGTGATGTAACCAAAAAAAATAAAAATAAATTCAGCTATGTTCATCAGTCAGCAATCTACTATAAAAACTCTATTTTATGTGAAAAGAACTTCTATTTCAATGAAAAACATCTGCACAGTATCAAAATCTTGTTATGGCAAATTGAAGGACTGTGAAAAGACAGTTCTTTTGCTTAAGACACTTATATAAATAAATATAGGAGTTTGCATCAGCATTAACTACCCACCAAACAACATGGTCTCATGACGGGATTTTATTTCTAAGTGTTTAATTCAGAGAGAAAAACGTTCAGATTTTTGTCACTTACGTGAGCCATTGTCTGCTGTAGAAGTTTACGAGCATGGATTCCTTGCCCCTGGCCCATGGAAACACAACATGTTTCCATCTTCAGTCTTTTTCCCAAAGCAATAATTGAGTCCGTAGGATCCGAGCCCATGGAAAGAAAGCATATGAGAGGAGTACGTGGATCTGACTCTTCCCACGTTTTCTCCAAGTCTAAGATGACTCCCTCTGCATATTTCTCACCCATAGTGTCAGTGATATATTTTCTTGCCTATATTAAAAAGGATAAATTCAACTCATGACCTAACCAATTAATACCGTTTTCTTATCAGTGTAAATACAACCAGTAAATCAACTGAAGACCAAAGGCTGCAAAAAATTCATATCAGAGATATAAATATGCAACGAGTTTATTTATACATGTCAACATATCATATGGTCTTTGAAGGTGTTATTTCTTATAGCCTTCTAAGACCAGTTAAAATGCTTGAAGTAATTATTGTATTACATATAGCTGTATGTATTGTTATATGTAATACCTATAATTAGAGTATAATAAAAATAATAACTTCTCTAAAACTTTAGAAAAGTTTTCATTATTTAAAGATAATATCTCCATTAGATAGTGTAACTCCCAGCCTTAAAATCTAGAAAAATAGAAGGAAAGCATTAAAGATGGGCTGCAAAGCTCTTAGGCCTTTCCCACCTTCACCATAAAACAAGCAATGAATTAACAGTAGCAATGATTAAAATAACTGTCACTAAGTAGAAGATCCAAAGGAACAGGTGACAACCATTTCTTTTATCTCTTCTTTATTTATCTTTAAAAATTCTAGATTATTTTTCTTTTCCATGAAGAAATAGAAAAGGCTCTTTCAAACAGTCTGAGATGATCTTTCTTGTACTCTTTCCCACCACAATGCTTTTTTCCTAGATAAATCTTCCCCCTAATACCTCTGGATTACTTCTCAGAGACAAAAGACATTCAGCATTAAACATTTGATAAACTATTAGTTTTCATAAAACCATTGAAAGATGAAAGTTTATGTTGCCCCATTAACAGTAGTGGAACTAATTTTACATGATGTGTTTCAAACACATAGCAGACATCATAGAGATATTCTTTATACAGTACTGTTTAACCTATTGACTGCAGTTACACCAGTAATTGCTGAGATTTTCTCTGAATCCAATCACAATGTCTAAAGATGTGCATCAATAAAATGAATTCCACACTTTTAGTGATGCATTCGAGTTTCAGTAAATTGTCATTAATTGCTCTGAATTGTCAGCAATTTTATAATTTTTTGTACTTTTGTACTGGAGAAGAACATAAAGATCAAAAATAGGGTCCTAGAAGCTGATTTTTCTTTAAAAAAGTCTATTTAATAAACTTCAATTTTACACTTTTTTAACTAAATGGCTTTAAATTGAGAGCTTTGAACAGACTTTAATATAATTTTTTCTAAAGTGGGTCTAATCCTTCCATGCAAGAAATAGTTCCTCAATTAAATGGTTTTCAATTTTCTTTTCTCTCAGCCAACCGAATTCATTAAAATATTTTACTTCAGCCTAATGTGAGGACACTTCTAAAACTCCAGTGAGTAAGCAAGGACAGCTAAAAGTACCTTTTGAACTGATAAATCAGATCTGGATAAACACATATGATTCCAGTAGAAACCATCACAGTAAAATCATTGGAAAATATTTGTTCAATATATTGGAATAATTTTGCTGTCACTGCCCTTATAACAAATACATAAATGGTCTGAAAAGAATTTCAGAAAATACAACATAAAGGTCCATTATAAAAAGGTGTTTAGCATTACATGAAATAGTACTAAACTACAATCGGGAAACTACTATTCTAGTGATACCTAAATAGACCATGTAGGCTATATAAATATACCTGAGCTATGGTCCTGTCTGGACACCAAGATCTGATAAGAAGAAGATGTCTGAAGCAGTCCAGAGACTGACCATAGCCACTAGGAACCAATTCTTCTTCTGGGTTCTTACTATCAAACCAGATTTTCCACTGTTTCTCTTCTCTGGAAATCTGCAATTATACCATCAAAGAAGCAAATATCACTAAACAGAGAGGTTATATTTGCACTGCCACTAGGTCACAAACTTTTAATGAGAGCCAGAGACATGTAATCCACATACAGGGATTTGTTTAGCAATATTAGTCCACAGATTTAATAAGGCTATTAAAAATAATAGGATAAACTTTCAGATTTTAAATAGGGAATTGTAGAATGCAACAACATCCTTGCGTATTCTGAAAACAGGAGCTACTAATCAGTATTTTCTATTATAGCTATGTCAGAACATGGATAGCTAGGCACAGACACAGCTTTGAGAACAGCAAGTACATAATTGCTCTCCACATGAACATACAGAAAGTTTTCTTCACCTATACCAAATGCTATTTACCATTAACTACAATACACTTTGTGTCTGATAAGACTATTCATACAAGTATTGAATTTACTGAACACCCTTTCTCTAACTTTTATTCCATGTAACCACAGAAATATTGGAACAAGCATCATAAAACGTAGTGTAAGAAAGCACAACAGGGATGCAAGAAAATCTAACAATTAGAATAAGATTAAAGTTGCAATATGTGAATTGAATAACAGCAAGTTTAATCCCAATCTGAAAATATTATAATTCTATAAAGTGTGAACAGTCTACACTCTTCTTATTTTCCTGAGGCGGGGGTTGCATCCTTATATCAACATAGGTTGCCAAGAAATCAGGGCCACAGTTGTGGCTATCCGCTGTCAGTTTTGTTTCTGTTCTATAAAATAAACCAGTTTCCTACCACATGGCTTGATCGCTACCAGACAATCACTTGTTAAACAAGAGATCAACTTTAAAAAGCTCTTACGTACTTGATCAAGAATATCTGAAAACTGTTTAAGCTTACTGAGCTCCACCAAGTTCAACCAAGTCATATCCAGAATCCATTTAGCTGGCTTAGGAGGGCAAGCTTTAAGGTCTAGGGAAGCACCACCTGCAAGAAATTGAAATTAGTTATAATTAGTACTGTTGGAGAGACAAAGAAAAATAAACAAAATAAAAGGGAAAAAACTAATACAAGAATCTGGTTTTTTAATCATGATGTTACAGGAGTTTTCCACATTACAAGCTATGCCATATTTGATTAAGCTGAGTTTGCAATTTGGTTAGTTTATAGTATTTTTTTATATTATGTACCTTAAACGGAAGACTTAACCAATTTATATTTTGAGGCTTCACTGGTTTTTTGTGCAAGGTGCCTGGAAATAAATGCTTTTTGGGAAAAGATGTTCTTTGGGAAAAGATGAAAAGATTCAACATGGAAAAATTCACAGTTATAATCCATAAATAAATGCTGCCTGGAAAATTAAGTCTCTTGGAAAGGTAATGCAAAATGGATCCAAACTTTCAAGCGAACTCCGTGCTTGTATGGAATTAAGACCAAAGCCATGAACTTGTCACATTCAGCTAAGACTCTGATATTCTTTTAAACTTAGTATCATTTTCTGCTCCTATTTGCTGCACTTACTAAAGAAACTATAATATGTTTAGTACAATAATAATTTTTCTAAGATAAACTCATACCTGATGGTACTTGAGCAGCAGATATAAAGGACACGTAACAATATTCCTTTTAAACTCTCACAATTCCAAAGGCATATTCATCAATATTCAGTGTGCTGCTATAGATTAGAACTACCATACAGTGTTGTCTGTGAGCAGGTCAGAATGATAAGCATGTAGTCCTACAACTGACTAGTTTCTCATGTGCAAAAGGAAGGAGCATGCTGGCTAGGAGATACAAATACATAAATTTTCTAAAGTAATAACATGCTCTCCTTAAAATTTATTCGTAGTTCCAACCTTTAATAAGTGTCAGAAATTCTTCACGCTTCACTCTGTTTCTTTGTATATCAATCTTCAAAGTAAGCAGTAATGTGAAAAGAAATTTGTGCTCCTCATAGAGCCCTCGGGCAGTATATTTGAATACTTCATATGTCATATGTTCAATAATATTAGTAACTCTCTTGCTGGTTACAGGGCTCTTGGTAGACCTGTTGGAAGAAAGGTCTGCAGCTGAATGTTCATTTGCTTGGGCTTAATAAGAGGGAATACTATGCAAAAGGAAAAAAGCCATAGTTCAGTATTTTCAAAACATGAAAAAAAAGTATATCACAATCACAGAATATCAGACAGCAAGCTAGCAACAACTTTCAGATTGAAGGAGCAACAACAAAAATAAAGTCCTTTCTAATCAAGCCTTTTTGCCCAGCTGAAAATCAATGCAGTATAATGGTTTTTAATTATCTAATGGCAAATTTTGAAGAACTGTAAGTACATTAGAAGGTTCTTTGCCTTGCTAACTGACAAAATTCTATGGGTATTTAAGCTGATAGTTCCTGGTCAAGATTGTAGGAAGCAAGTTTTCTTCCTGATTTTAGTTTACAATAAGACTTTGCTGTACTATAAGCACCACCAGGACTGGGTAAATACAAATGATACTTATTGTTAGCTAAATTACCTGGCTAGGGAGCGGTCAAAAAGTCCCAGAAACTGCCGAAGCGATGTCTGATACATGACATTGACCATGCTCATCTCAGTGATAAGGAAGTACAAGATGCTACCTCGAGTTGCAACTGAAGAACAGGAAACAAAAATGTGTTCAAAGTAGAAATGCAGAGCAGAAAACTTTAACTCTCTAAAACATGTACAACGAGTTTAACACTAATGATACATGAAGATCCTTGAGTTTCATATTTTTACTGCCAGAAAAATAATAAGATCATTCATTTAATCCTCATTTATGCATCAGGAAAAAAAAGATATTTGCTGTAATTAATGCATGCTATGTAAAGCCCAGTTTTCAAATATGAGCATATCTGGAGAGCAGCTCAACAGTACACTGCAATATTGAGATCATGAGTAGAACATATAAAAATTATGGCTGTTTGAAATACTGTTTAAGTATCCAAACAAATTTCTCTTTACAGAGTTTTACAAGAGTCATATAAAACTCAAATGAACTATATTGATTTAACTTACCCAGCACTGATTTAACTTCTTTGCAGTAGTCGTTCAGTTTTAAATACAAAGGATTTACAATATCTGCAATGCTTTCTGGTATACTAACTGTACACTTTTACACATTTCCTAGAACACAGGCAATTACAGAGAGCTATTTTTTCCCCTGTTTTTTTCACATTTTTACCTGTCAGTTAAAAGTCAATAGACTCATGAAATGCCCTGACTATAATAACCTATGGATAAATGATGAAGCATTCATCAGAACAGATATAGAGTATTTAATGTTATATTGGCCCTGTAAAAGAATGTCAGCATGTTGAACTCTAACATATACTTACCTAAACACCCTAATGACTGATGTGCTTGTTTATAGAGCAATAGGAAGTCTACAAAAAGAACAGTTCATTCAATTTTATAAATTCCACATGGGGCATAACACTGACTATTTTCTCCATTTTACCTCAATATGACATCTCCTAGAAACATTTTACTTACAGGAAAACACAGATCTCTCCCAACAACTTTGATCTTCCTGATCTCATCCTACTATTTCTCCTACTCTAAGTACTGATGATTTAAGTATGGTCTAGCCATTTGTCTTCCATCACTACCTTTACTCACCAGGCCTGTACTCTTCGCGGGCTGAATTGATCTGTACTTCAGTTTCAGCAGAAGTTTGCAGTTTCTCTGTTACTTCTTCAGCAGTCTTCTTAGTGTTACTCAATACAATTAGTAGACTCTCATCATCTGCCAGAGAACTCTTAGTGCTTGTAAGTCGAAACAAAAGGTTGTCTTCTAGGTCCTTAATCCTCCTCTTGTTCATAGTCACATCTTCAATAAGATCAGTTCTTTCTTTCTCTAATTCCTATTGGATTACATGGTAATATTTGGGAAACAGAAGAGCAGTCAAAACCAAAAATAATACATTTAGCTCAAAAAATACTGATCCTACTAAAACAGTGTAGGTGAACACTAGATGCATTAATTTGGGGAAAGAATTCCTGTGGTATTTCTGACACAAGATCTCTTGCCAGGTTCTGGACCTGCTGCGTAGGCATTAACAAATCATTTCTACAAATATTATGGAAGATGCTCATATCATGCCCTAAAAGAAGTTCAGAATAGTAATTGTTTTTCTTCTCTTTCTGCTTCAGAAAAGACAAATGCAAACACCATTTCAGGCATAGGATTTTCTTTTCCTCCATGTAATCTCATGCTCATTTATGCCTTGTTTTACAATCGCCATATTGAATATTTTGTCTCAATGGACATCCTTAGCCATCAAATCGAGCACCAAATATTTCAAGAAGTGCCAATACTCCTCCATGAAACAGGGATAATTTCTGCCTCTCACTAAAATGCTTCATTGATTAGGAAAGTATGTAGAACTTGAGTTACTTCACTGTAAGTATTTATTTTATACTTATAAAATAAATTTTATAAGTATAAAATTATTTTATATTTAATACGGTCTGGGTGGTTTATGTACCTAGTTTCTTTTCCAGTGTCCAAATATAGAAGACAAGAGTTTTACATTAAAAAACCAACTATTTGAAATCTCTAGAAAAATATTTTTCAGAGATAATAGTCCTTTCAGTTCATTCTTAAAATTAACCTTTAAAAACTTTACACAAATTAGTCACTCAAAGATAAAAATCCTCTACTGAAATATTAGAAAATGTTTCAATATGTTGAATTAAAAAGAAAGAAAAGGGAGAGGATGGGTTAAGAGTTTTTCATAAGATAAGGTTAGTATGAATCTAATGAACGAACAGTTAGTGAGCCAGTTGGTAGGAATATTTGCTGTGTTCAGAGAACTACTTCACAAAGTTTACAAAGGTCTGGTGAATAATTTTAACAATGTCTCTCCAAACTTGGAAGTTCCACGTTCACTCCATCATTGCCAAGTCCATTTCCACATGGCTTACTGGCTGCTAATATTCCAAAGAAACAGGGACAGCACTAAGAAATACACAACTTCTAATATAGCACTAGAGACATAATGGACCTGAGCCCTTAGTGAGGCTTAATAAAAGGTTTTACTCTCCCATTTGAGTAGTCTTCATTTATACAGCTTTGAAAAACTGTTACAACTTCTGAAATTACTTTTTTTGTTTTCCCACATTCTAAACTTCTGGTCTTTTCACCCTACATTGTCCTCCTACGTTCCCAATTTAAGCATTTATTTCTTTCAAAGAATGCCCTTTTACCTTAGAAAGGAAATTAAGAAAAATCGTATTATTATTATAAGATTTAGAGGTCTTTTCTTGGTATATTGAAATATAATCATCGTCAGGTAGAAAATACTTAGTAGGGCAATCATTATAGAATAATGCAAGTGCAACATAAGTTAGAAGATGTGCTTACTTATTCAAAAGACTCTGACAAAAACTGATGAAAATAGACAAGAAAACTACAGTTGTCTGCATTTCAGTCAACTGATGCGTCATGGAACTAAAGAAAAACTGGTAACAGTTTCATGAAGCATTTTTTTTCATGCAAGTTTGATGAAGTAGAAATATTGTTTTAAAAGAATAGCATTAAAATAAAGTAAGCATCTAATTAAATATAATAATTAACATACTGAGCCAAATTAAACTTCATGTTTTGCTGAGTTCAAAAAGTTTAAAAAGTTAAACATACTTTAAAGTTCACTGCATTACGAAAACAGGAAGCTATTCTCGTAACAAGAAGAGCCTGAGAAACAAGTCAGAAACAGTTACCAAACTAAAGTGAAGTAACCCTAAATAAAAACCTTAGTGAAAAAAAATCCATCTATTAAGCTCTTAAAATGCTTTTTTCAAATTAGAAAGTGTACACAGTTGAAAGTTTTCTTCATATCTTCAAAATTTTCCAGTCATAACACCAAGAACGCAGAAAAAATGAGCCAAGTTACCATGTACATAAATTCAAGGAACTTGCACCAAAGAGGCTATTTCAAATCCAGTTTTATGGAATTCCTTTCACAAGCAGATGACATTTTACAGACTGTACCAAAGAATGCTATTTCTTGTTAATATTCATAAAATATGAAAGCTGCTACATAGCTTATATCATTCTGTCACAAAATGATTCACAAGTACAAGAATTTGCATTAACTGTTCCTTAAAAAGCTTGAGCCTTTTTCCAGCAAAAATCTTGATATATGAATGTGAAAATTCAAAAAGCCATAAAGAGTTCTTGCATATTATAACTCCACCACTAATCTGACTTATCTATGACACTAAATAAACAAGTTTTTTGTCAAATTATGTAACAGCTGATGTATCAAATAATGATATCATTAAAATATCATGTTATACTACATTCAGACATATATCAATCTCTCAAATCCTATTATTCCAAGAAATATAGTAGAACCAAATTTATACAGCTATACCAGCTGCCCATTGACCACCTTATGCTTTACTTGCATCTTGCAATTGGTTTAACATCCTGATGGAAAATAAGAAATCAGTACCAGCATTCTTATCAGTAAACAATTAATTCTGTGAGATGTATGTGACAAAGATTCTACTAATGGGCATACCAGACAACAGAGAGTCAGACTTTGCAGAAACTTTAAATGACAGGCTGTAAACGCTCCTTTTCCTTGTTGCAGGTCTAACCCTCATTCATTCTAAGACCAGAACCATATAAGAGATGGTGGAATGGGAAGAAGGATAGAAATGTGCATAAAAATCTTTAAGAGCACTGATTTCAAATAAATAATCTCTTCTCTTTTGGGGACAGAAATTCCGCACGTTCATGGTAACACTGGATATCACCAAGCAGTCACACTGCTCAAATCATTTGGCAAATTATCTCGCAGTAAAATAATTCCACCACCTTCCTACCAAAGGCTACAAAAGGTAGTAAGAATCCAGACACTTAAGAGGGAAATCCCCAAATTCACAAAGATGTATAATTAGACATCATAAAAAAGTATTTGGATGGTGGGATATGTTCAAATTGACCCCTCAGGCAACCTTGAACCACAAGTTGTATAAATATAGGCCAAGACAACTGTAAAGTGGTAAGTATATTCTGTGGAAGTCCCCCTGCCTGTCAAGTGGTCCACTTCTCATTTATCTAGAGGAAATATCCACAGGTGCTTTCAAACAAGACGGTAGTGAGTATAACACTCTGAGAAGCTGATACAGAGCACACCATATATCCACTTGTTACGATCTGGTTTAAACCCAGAAGAGCAAAGAAAACTAAGTCTCTGTGCATAAACTGGAAGGAACTTTGAAGGTTCAAAATATACCCAAAAATGAGATTAAAACCAAACGAGGTTAGATGTTGGTGCCAAAAATTGATGTATTTTATTTAGTAGTAAAAGAGGCAAAGAGGAGGAAAGAGAAAAGGCAGGCAGGCAGGCAGACAGAAAGACAGAAAGACAGACAGACAGACAGACAGACAGACAGACAGACAGACAGACAGACAGACAGACAGACAGACAGACAGACAGACAGACAGACAGACAGACAGACAGACAGACAGACAGACAGACAGACAGACAGACAGACAGACAGACAGACAGACAGACAGACAGACAGACAGACAGACAGACAGACAGACAGACAGACAGACAGACAGAAAGAAAGAAAGAAAGACAGAGAGAAAGACGTGTGTGTGGAAGGGGTGGGGGGACAGGGAGAGAGTGACAGGGGTTAGGTGGAAGCATATCACCCATCCAGGGGTCCCAACGACGTCTCGTTGCTCCCCTCCATCTGGTCTTCTGGTGGTGAGGGTCCTCTGTCGCCACTGTGGCCATGGCGCCACAGGCCAGAGGGTAAAGAATCCCGTGGATTAATACATGCTTTGGGCAGGTGGGAATGGCCATGTGTCTCCCTTGCAGGGGGCCAGTTTGACACTGTCCCTTGCAACACTTAGGGTCTGTTGTATCATCTCTGGTGCTCTGGTGCAGGGTCTGAGGACCCCTTTAGGGGGGCCTTTGATGGGCCATGACACCTCCTCTTCTGTGGATGAGCTCCCCCCGGGTGAAGGGCCCCTCAGCTGGGCTCCTCTGCAGAGTGAAGGATGAGTGGTCACTGTGCCTCTCACCAGAGGCTTTTCCAAAAAGCCCCACAAAGCACACCCAAAGCCTCTCCTCCCCCCACCCTTTGGTGCGAGGGTCTGTGTGAGCCTGGCAGCTGATAGCCCTGGGGCTGTGGTCTCCACCTTAGAGATGTTAAGCTTAGGCTTTGTGAATGTCCCCAGCCCTGAGTTGTCACTTTATCTTATGTTCACCAGCGAGTGGGTCCAGGGCCTCTCAGAGCCCCATTCAGGGTGCGGTAGTCTTCTCTGCAGCTTTTGTAATGCAGTTTTAAAAGTCCGTCCCGAAAACATTTAAGCCATAAACTATAATATTTCAGTCTCTGACGCCACTTATTAGACATTCCCACTTAGTGACAAAGAGGCCATTGAATAGTAGAATAATTTTAAGTTGGAAGGCACCTACAGAAATTAACTAGTTCAACCCCTGTACTGATCTAAATAGCTCAGTTGCTCAGGGCAATGTCCAGGTGAATGTTGAACCCTTCCAAGAACTGAAATTCTACAAAATCCCTGGGTAATCTGCTCCTGGGTTCGACCACCCTCTATTTAATTATTTTTTCCTAATATCCTATTCCCCATGGTCCAACTTGAGTCTGTTACTTTTCCATCTATCTTTTGGCTCCTCTGTGAAAAGTCAGGCTCCTTTTCTGTGTCCTCCAAGCAAGCACACAGCAATGGCACTGACTGCAGGAATCTGATAAACTGACTGTCTCCTGGAGGAAAGTACTGTATTTCAAGGCCCAAGAAGTGAAGTTAGGCACAAGGCTTTGTGAATATACACATCACAGCTTGTTTTAGATAGACAATGATAATTTCGTTACATAGCGGGTTGACAAGCTGTCAGTGGTTGAAAAGAAGCTGATGGTGCAATGAAGCTGTCTGACAAAAGACAGACCTTAACAGTTTGAGTGTGATTTCTCTCATGAGATCCATGCACTGTTTGGGAATGAAATGCAACTACTCGACGTGAACAAGATGACTGAGGCTATTAATGAGAAAAATCTTACATTGCCAGGGCAGAGGGAGGTGTTGGAAGGACAGGAGAACCTCAACAGATGCCACAATAAGAAAACAAAGACATTCCTGTCATTCCTCCCTAGCAAAGGTAAACTGGAACTATTGCCAAAATCTTAGTAGATACACAGTCATAGCTGCATAGTGTCTCACGACATCAACATTGCCTGACCTTATAGTTACAGGGATTAGCTGCTCAGTAGTTTAAAAGATACCAATCAGCCTCCTTCCAGAGCTGCTGGTGGCATGTTGATTGGGACTGGCATCCCGAACCTGGACTTCCTCAACTAATATATCTACAATGTCAAAATAAGTAGGTAGCCCATTTTCCCTTGGAGCAAGGAAGTAACTAAGTCTGAATTTTTGCACTAGGTTATGTTGCCATGAGCTCCAGGTTGTGTAGACAGATGAACATCAGTTTTGATTTCAGGCTCTTTTGCTTTTCACAGGCCATTCTCATGAGGTTATAACTCATTGAGGCAGGAAAAATAAGGTGAATATGTTACAGTTGCAACAATAAAGAGACAGAGGAACTTCCACATGAATGAGTCAATTGCTTCTGTGTCAGTTTTTAAACCACTGCAAATAGATTATATTAAGAATAATCACAATAGAGAGAGCCAGAAAGTTACCTTTATATGAGAATAGAGAGTAATAAATTAAAATTAAAGTAAAACATTCTACGGGTAAATATAAGAAGTACAGCTGGGAAAATAGATACAATCAATTCTTTTACCTGTTTCTCTATGAGAATGACTCTGCCTAAGAGTTGATTTTCAAGACCTTTCATGGTTACAGTAAAGTCAATGACGGAGGTTCGAGCACTAATTTCAGGAGAGTAGCATGGATTTGACAGTTTTGTAGTAATGTAAAGCCTGAAGCCATTCATAATGTCTATTTCCTTATCACCAACTTTCACCTTAAGAAAAATATTAAGAAGTCTTGAAATATCAAGAACCAATACATGCTTTTTCAGATACTGTATTTAGGAAAAAAGGTTACATTTTTCTGCTTAAAGGCATAAAAATCCAGTTTTAAATCATACATCTGATGCAAAAAATTTGCTGAGAATAGCCAAGGACCACTTTAAATGGCCCATTCACAGATTATTTCAACTTTTAAAAATTGTCATAAGCAAAGGAATAAGGAACTCTACACATTAAATATATTAAGCATTTGTGAACTTAAACACTACCTTTTTTTTCTTGTATTAACATTAATCAAGTTTAAATGAGTTTAATTTTTTATAGTCCTATATTTATCAGGAGTTATTTTGCTAAGGAGGAGGGTGTGGGGAGGGGAAGGGAGGAAAGGGGAATTTCCACATTTGCTCTTTTGCTTTATTTTTACCTTGTTGGCTGAACCTGTTTTAATGATGTTTCTTTCCAAAACATTATCAAGTGCTGGGTCAAGCTCTTCTCCAACATCTTCTATTAAAAGAGGTCTCCCCAAAGAAAGGCTGTCTTCCAAGTGGTTTCTAAAATACTTGTGATTCAAAGAAGTGATCTAAAAACACAGATGCAACATCTTATGCCCATTTACCAAGCTTTTTGTTAGTTTTATATTTATAAATTATTTCATTTTCTTTAAATTACTGCCAAAAACAGCGATCCTGTGAGTAGACTAGTATTAAGGCAAAGATTGTGACCACAAGAAAAGGTAACATCAGCATAGCGTATTGCCAGATCTCACGGAATGCAAAGTTCTATTTTTCAGCTGCAAAAGTAGAAGCAAAGCAGCACTGAGAACTTTCAGTTTTGATATCCTGTGAGTGCAAGTACCCAAGAATTTCACAGGAAAAATTCACAGGAACCTTTTAGCACCTTCAATTTTATCTTGGATGACATCTCCAAGTCAAACTTGCAGCAGGGTCAATTCCAAGATAAGTGCTCTTCTGGGGTTTTTTCACCTTTGAAAATTAGAGGTCTACACAGAAGGGGACCTTAAATAGTCTTTGATCTAAAATGTAGTCCCCAGTATAACTGTGATTTTCAGCATGTTCAAAAAGCACATTCAGCTAAGACTTTATTAAAGCTATAAACAAACTAATAATCATTTTTAACATAACTAAGCAACCATTAAAGGTTTCCGCACCTAAATAACAATCAACATGAAAGCGGTAGTACTATTATCAGAGCCACTCTATTATCACACCTCAAACTACATTTTATGGCTTTCAGGGATTTTTCTTTTTAAAGCTGGTTTATTGGTGTAATCATAACTGTAGCCGGAAAGGACTTTCTCATATTTTCTTGTTTGCATTGAATTTGTGTATTTTGCCTCTGTACATTCTAGCAATATGTCTTCCCCATATATTTGCAGAGAACTTAGCTCCTGACATCCCTACTAGGACAACAGAAATTAACAATAATTTCTGATTAAAAGATGAAAAAAATCATGCTGTGAATCTTCATTTATAAACACTTACATGAAATTGTATTAATCAACTAGTTGGTTTTTTCCTAACACTTATATTATTCTGAAAACATGCTTATTATCAGACATTGCCCATCTGGCCTGTTTTCCAACAGTTTGTGTTTCATTAAAAAAATTCATTAAACAAATGGAGTCATTGGTGTTAAAGATACACTTCCACATCTAGCCAAATCTCATATCTACTAAAATATATCTGAGATATTCTTTATATTCAAACTAGACTGCTTATATAAATGGCATTTCATAAGCATTATGTGAATCATTGAATTGTAATGCTTTGTAAGCTAAGAGTTTTTAGGGATTATAGAAGCACAAGCATTTCTATTACCTGAAGGTCATTTCTGCCTTCTTTATTTTTAATCCAAATTTTACCCTGTGCCTGTGGATCAATTAATAAAGGATAACGAGATGCTTTAGTGACAATGATTCCATTCTGTATGGATAAGTCGTCATTTGGCAATCCTTGCAGGTTCCATTCACTGATAGTTGGAGCATCAGTCAACATTTCTATGAGGTTCAAGTTGTTACAAAAAGGAATTTTTCGGCTTTTCATTTCCTTTTGCCAGTCATTTAACAGCAGACTGCGGAACTCTTGGTTGAAAGGACCAGAATAGGACAGAAAAGCTGTAGCCAAGAGTACGTCACCTCAAAGAGAAAAAGGAAGAAAAACAAAACCTAAACAAAACAAAGCATTGCAACTTTGCTAATTCTATTAATAAATAAGGTGTTTCCTTCCCTAGTTGCTGCACATTTTGGCTGGCAACTGAAGAACACACTTTGACCCGTAAAGAAAGCAAACCACTCTTTTTCGCAGAGTTCACTGCATGGCGTGACAATGCTACATTTCAGTAGAGGCCACATTTACTTTGTTCTTACAATGCAATTGTAGGAAGCAAGAGATCAGCATCTGGCAGCTCACCAAGGTCAACTCAGCACACATGTTAACGCTATTCCGAACACCAGATCCTGCATGAGCATGACATGGCAGAATGAACTTACTCATAAACTTTCAATTCCATCATTTCCTTGTGCAATGATGAGAACAGGCTAAACAATATATGAGGGGGCAGGGGAGAAGGGGAGAAAAACCCCTTATAAGTACTAATTCAATTAAATTATTGTAAATCAATTCGGAGTACTAGTAATAAAAACTGTTACAGACATCATTATGGAGGTATTAACTGTGACAACTTTTAGTCTTCTGTTCAGGTTCCAAATTTTCCCCTTAATTTCATGACACCATAGTTTGAGGGGGTTTTGTACCTCCGAAATAAGAATGCAAGATTTAAACTGGAGAAGATATCATACTTTTATAATCAGCCCTAAAACTTTTTGGACACTTTGAAGTTACCTATAAAAGAAATAGGATGAATTTGTAGAGACGGTATCCCACATTTTTAATAAGTTAATATGCATGTACATATTATACCAGCAAATAAAATACAACCTCTTTACTATAATACAACCTGTACAGCGATATCTGCTTTTTGCAGCCTTTCAAGGTAGAAGTCAGAGAAGAAACTTCAGCCCACAGTAAATGATGAGATAAATTTCATTTATTGATTGGTTCATTTAATGAAGCAATTATTTATTACAAAGTACTTTAGTTTACAAGTGCAAATTTGAAAAATAATAATGACCTTCTAAGAACCAAATTTTTATGAACATTAGTAACTGCAGTTAAAAATATTGATTTCTACATATAAATGTCAGTGCCTGAGTATCAGTCTTCCTCTCCTCTATATATATTCTCAGTTATACATATTTTATTTACACACTTGCTAACATATCGCTCTCTTTGGACTGTTGCCTACAAACATCAGTCAAGTTAAAACATTAGTGTCCCAAATACGTCCCGCCACATTCACAACATCCATTATCTTTTCTTTTTAAATATGAACTTTAGCCTTATATTTATTTCTCACCTAACAGTGCTTTAGCAAAGGAATTAAAACAATCATCCTCATTTTTGAGACAGGGATCTACGATACAAAGGAAAAGTTTGACATTTCAAATGTTCTCAGTTTCACTACACATTGCAACTCAAGCAACCTGCTTCCGAGTTCAAAGGTGTGGATAAAAACTTACCAACTAGCCTCTTGGTTTGCACGGCAAATTCTTTACTCTGTTCTGTCCACCTCTCTTTTTCACCTGCTAAACCACTTATAAGACTTGAGGCAGTTTGCATTTTATGTCGGCAACGCTCAGCATCTTCCAGCAAAGTCTAGAGAAAACCACACACCAAGAGAAATTGTTTACAGTCATGTATCTGATAGGCCAGAAAAATCTCTACATCTCATTACAGGAGATAAACAACAGCTTAGAAATATATTCTCTAACATCTCTATCACCATGCAGAGTAGAGAAAGTGAGATGGAAAAAATATACTGGGACAAACTATCAACATCTGTCAGAAACATGACTCAATATTTCTTTTTAATATTTCTGCTCTTAACTTTCATTTTGGTGTAGTTGTTGAATAGCATGCAAAATTCCTGATACTTATCAATTCTGGGGTATTCTACCCAGAATTTCAAATACATTATACAAGTATAGCATACATGAAACTTGAGTTTACAGTAGTAGGCATTAAATAAAGAAGACAAATAAAACCGTTCTTGATGGGGTGGGAGGGAAGAGGGAAGAGGATCAGAGCCAAAGGAGAGAGGTGGAAACCAAAGAGGCAGTATTCAAATACTATCTGTCTCTTATCCACTGTCCATCAACATCTTTTTCAAGGAACAATAGTGAAATTAAAAAAACACATTAAGTGTTCCTTAAAGTAAGGATAGAAACTTCTTTTCTGGGAAGAGCAGTTCACCTGTTTTTCTCTCACTGCATTTTCATACTCTGCCTGCACAATATCTAATTCTTCTTGCTTGGCTCCCAGTTCTTCTTGAGCTTTCTGCAGATCCAGCATAGCACTGGTTAGGCGTTTCTCCTGAATTGCTAAATTAGCCTACAGAGCATAAAAACAAAGAAGTGTATTCATACACAGAGAATTTCAAAGCATTTGCTATAATATAGTTCAGAAAGTTTTCCTGTACTACATTTCAAAATCAAACTTTTCAGTAGAGATTCCATTACTCAGTAAAATCTTTTATTTGAATTTTACAACAAACTAAATTCCTATTTCAGATAGCTGCACTTAAGCAGTTGGTTTAATGTCAGTTAGAAAAAAAAAATGAAAAATACTTCTTGGAGTGCCAGTCATTCTTCATCTGACACAAAAGTTAGTCTGACATGGCTTGCAGAAGAGAATTATGCCTCTAGAAGCCTACTTTATTTGTCCAACCAATATGCTACATCTAAATACAAAGCTTGCTCCCGTCTCAGCCATTCCTATTATAAATACAAGCTATTCTCTGTTAAACATGCTTGACCATCTTCTTCCTGACTTTCATTCTAACTACTTAGGCCTGTTTTTTGTCTCTACATAACACTGATGAAGAGTGTCTGTACAATCTTCTTATGAAGTGAGATCTGGCATATTAAAAGAACCAAATCTTGAGGCTTTTTTCTACTTAATTCTAAGTTAAGGTAGAGCAATTGCAGTAGTGTATTTAAGTAGATGACAGATGCTTTAACCCTATTCAGTAGGAATCCAGAGGCATAAAACTGCATCATCTCCTTCATAATTTTGACAACTTACGAGTAGAAGTACATTTGAAATATATTTTATGGTAGAATTGCGGTGTTTGAGATAAGAAATTTCTAGAGGGTGAAGCACCAGTTCAAATAAGACAGCTGAAGTTTCTCATAGATTAAATCTTCAAGTGCAAACAGGTGAGGATGAGAAGGAGGAAAGGGTGTTTGTGACTGACTAACAGCCATACCTTTAAAGGTAATACTTCTTTGTTGATGGAAAAAAATACAGCCATAGCTTTGGTCCATGAACAAAGGCCAGCAACATTCCCACACACTCTCCTAGCTGTCTCAATGTTGTAGTCCGCCATTTCAAAATAAGGGCTCAAAAGTTCTACCACTTCTTCATTAATTGTGTCCTTCTGAAATTGCTGAAAAAAAAATTAAAAAGTGAAATATAGATAATGTATGTAATAAGCGTGAACTGTACCTACACGTATGCCAGAAAACACAGAACACTATGAAAATCACAAGTGTTACTTACAAACAACTAACATGAAGTCTCATTTTTTGTCTCATGCATCTTTGAGACCTTTTCAAAATCATTCCTCTGTTATACACACTTACAAAATGGAAAAAAGTTTGCTTTCATTTATGATTTTTGCTATCTTACTATTACTGTTACACAGCTAATCGTTGATTCAAAATATCCGTGATAGCCTGCTTGAAATTTCATTTTTGCTTAAGACAGAATAAGGGTTTTAACAGTCTTCGAAAAGAAAAGGAAGAGCTTAGTTCTGGTTCAAAAACATACATTCTACAAGACAGTCCTCTGAAAGGGCAAGACAGCTATCTCGTCCTTAAATTACCTTATCTTATTAGTGGAATGTATTTCATTTTTAAAGAATTTATTTTTATCCTCTCTTTTCTCCAAAAAGCATAGGTTTCATTTTTCCTCCTAAAAAGCTCTCAATTTCCTCCCTTAAATTTATTTACAAAGTATAATGAAAGTCTATTACTGAAGAACTTGAAAAGTAGCTGTTCCCTGGAGCACAAATAGGTTTAATTATGCACAAGCAAAATGAAATGTTGAAGTCCTTTAGTAAAATAAAAACCCTTACAAGTAGATGCAATGTGAATACTATATAAATAACATCCATGCCACTACCAAGCATACAAAGCTGGTCAAGCCTCCTACTAGACCAGTGACACATTAAGTAAACTCAAAATGCAGAAATCAGGGGTGATAACACCCAGTGGAGTAGGACATACCATTTATTCCAACTAGATAAATCATAATATTATTAGTCTAAGTTTTGAAAAGGGATTTGTTTATCAGTTAGCCACTCTTTCCATTTCCCTAGACAAATGCTATGAACCAAAAAATCCAAAATTTTAAATAGTTCTTATAGTGTTCATCCTAATAATCATCTATGCTTTTGCAAGGCAGTGGACAAGTTGCAATGTTGAAAATTAATGAAAAGTTAAATATCAGAAAAAAAAGATGTTTCTTATCAGTTTTAATGAAACAGATAAGTAATGGCTATCCAAACCAAATGCTTAAAGCTTTGAGTCATTTGTCACTGAAAACAATTTCATTGCCTTACTTAGGAAAAATTATAATTTATTTATGACATGACTTTGCAAGAAGGATTCAAGCTTATTTCATTCTGGCATACTTATTCTTAAGCCCCTAACATTTCAGATCTACTGAGTGATTCACCTTGCACATTTGTTCTCTTATGAACACCAGAGAAAACTTTGTCCCTTATTTTCTTACGTTATAAAAAAAAAAAAAAGGTTGCACGAGCACCTGTAGGCTCTGTAGGAAGTTCCCTGTTGTCATCAGTTTCAAAGATTCTTGCCATGACGGGACAGTACAGCATTTTTCCTGATCAATTTTCACATGGTTGACTTTACGCTGGAAGAGCAGCAACACACAGTCCATGATACGCATGATGAGGTGAGGAGGTCGACCCAGTGTGCGGACAGTGGCAATATCTGCAGGTTTTATTGTCTAGGAATTTAGAACAAAGGGCAAAGCTATTACTGTTGTTTATTTAATAAAACATGAAGCATAAGCTCAACAACAGTATTAATGGGAGAAAAAAAAAATTATGTTATTTTTAGCTCTGAAAAGCATGGCGCTAGAAGGACTTCCCAGTCAGATTTTCACTACTAACTCCTATGAGCTACCAGGAAACCTCAGCACAGCACCTCCACAGCAGCACCCTGAAACTTAAAACTACCATGAACAGTTTTGCCAAAAAAAAGAGCAAACTAGAAATATCTTGAAATTTTACTTGTTTTTTCAAATGCAAACATATTGACCAGCAACTGAGTATAGAAAAGAAATACTTTTTGTTGTCCTCTGGCAAATGAAGGTAAATTAAGGAAACCAGTGAGAAAGCCTGATATACCTGTATGTTTGCACCTTCTAATACACCTTACCAGGAATATTCCTGGTGTAGAAGCAGGCCTACAAGAAAAATATAGCAATGTATGAAAACCTAGGCCCTATTAAGAAAGGCCAAGTAAGCCTAGGGTGCTAAGTCTAACACTGTAACTCATAACTCTACATCACAAATCAGAAAGGACTATCAGAAAAGTCTGCTGAAGAAGAGTCCTCAGAAAAGTCCTCAGAAAAGAATTGATTTGAGCAGTTACTGCACCATATATAGAGCAAAAAAAGCACTGAACAATGGGAAATGCTGATGGGCAGACCCGCTCCTATAACACACACAACTCTGAGCAGAAGCTGTGCTTGTTCACAGGCAGTTTAATCAGTCCAAGCACATGACAGCCCAAACAGTAAGCAACAGATTACTGTGAGTGTTATGACACCTTGCTTCTAGCCTAGCACACACCTCACTGGGAATTCATGAAGGCAGATTTTAATTACTTGTGTCTATACTTCAATAAAGGGACTGCAAAGTACTGCAGACTATCCAGATCACCTTCCCTCTGCCAGCCCTTTATTTCCCTTCAATATTTTGCTGCTTGTTGACTTCAGTGTGCACCAAATAATTTACCACAGTTTTTCCAGATATCTGTGTGAAAACTTTAACCAGTGTTTCTTAGTGACTGTTAGGAAATTCAGCTCAGCCTTTTTTTCCTAACATACAAATTGTGGCAAAATTATTACATTTATTTTTATTTATTTATTTACTTTTTATAGTTGTGCATTTAATGTGCTATTTTTATCACAGGGCAAAGTGCAACAAAGTTTTACTGAACTTTGACAAGTCTTACTCAAAGTTTAAAAAACTAATCTCACTAAATGTTTAGAAATGGTTATAAGATGTTTTATACCTACCTTTCTCTTAATGTAGCATTTATCATTCCTAAAATATGTAAAAAATGGAGTGAAATAGCTAATCACTTTTTCTTCATCTGGGTAACGACCTTTCTATTTATCAAATATTTTAATAGGCATTTATCTACCCTGCAAGCAGAATTCTAACATAGGAATCCCTAGTTAGAATTTGCAAACCTGTAATTATTAGGAGATTCATTTTTTGAAAGATGCAGACCCATACAGAGAAGATTCTTGCTTAAGGGAGTGCATGAATGCATGAATGAATGAATGCTGAGAATAAATACACTCATGCTGATAGATCTGTTTTTATGATAGTTTGCCTTTCCCCTTTAGACATAAGCAAAGCAAATTATTATAGAAAATTCAAGAATTTCAAGATTAAGCCAAACTACTTTTTCCCATAGTGAAGTCTTATAATAATGTTAGCGTTGCTTTTTCTTGAAATCAGTTTTTGATTTATTATCACCCTACATTTCAAGAAGAGCAATATTGTTTTGGTTCAGCCATTTTTATCAAAAGCAGAAAGTAAGCTTTAATAAGATACAGGTCCAGACACAGAACACTGGTGCTCTCTTTCTGCTGCCGATGCTGACCAGTTAACATTGCTTGTTTTTTCACTTGTCAGAATGCTTGCCTACTACTGGGTTTGTTGTTTTGTTGTTGCTAGTTCTTTAAACTTTTTCCTGTGGCTATATAGAAGGGTCTTATAATACAGACCTTCTCTGTTATTCCACTCTTCCCAGCTATCAGGTCATCAACCTTCATCTAGGCTTTTGCACTCCGTCCCTTAAGAATCATGGCAGCCAGAGACTGTTAAACATCTCTCACTCCAAGTGAAGTCTTACATTCAGAAGATCCATGAAAATTTTTCTATACTAGATTTCAAAGAAAATCATGGCATTCCTTCAAATCAGTCTTTAACCATCACAACTGCTGGCAGCCTCTCAAATGGAAAGGCAAACTTTCCAGTAAATCTACATAAAACCCTTTGAGGTTTACCTATCCTTCAGGTTTTTTCTTCAGACTTCTTTGTTTCTTGAGATGTGAGCTCCCTGCTAGCATCTAACAGGTATATTTCAGATTCCACTACTACTGCTGACAGCAAAATGCCTTGAGGCACACCCTCCTATAAAGTCAGCTGAGCAGACAAAGATAAATATTATGCAAGATCAACTAATATTAATCTTTTTTAATCTTAAATATATGAGCAAAGGGTTATCATTCTGTTAAAAAAGCTTTACAAGTATGGTGAAGGAAATGAAGTCTTGGTAATGCCACAACTCCTAAGAAAAGATTTTTTTTTTAAGAAAACATGAAATAGTGGACAAGAAAACTTACTGAAAATGCAATTTCTTTGTGAAAACCTAAAATAGGAGGTTTGGATTTGGATGGAATTACAACTTATTTTACATGGAAAGCACTTCACCCACTGCACACAAGCTGTTTAATAAGAGTATCAATATTCAGTTACAGGTCTAATATCAACCTGCAGCACATGATATATCAATTACAGTTTCGAAGAAAGTTAAAACTTGCCCTTTTCTGAAAACTGACTATTTGGGGTTTGGTACTCACATGAAAAAAGAAAAACACAACAGAACTTAAAAAGCCTCAAAATATGTATATTTATTTTCTGTCAAGTGAAGAGTTATGCAATGCACCTGCAATTTTATATTTCAAAGACATCCACCTTCTTAGTGGTAATGTCATACATGGTCCAAGTACTAACCTGTAAGGCTGCTTCTGCCTCTTCCAAAGCAGGCTTGGCAGCTTCCAGCTTCTCTTCAGCAATGGCTTTGTCAACCGTGATACTGTCTACAATAGCTTGGGCTTTGTCTTTCACTTTCTGAACATCACCCTTCACGTACTCAGCAGCCTGTGCTTTTACTGTAACTTCTTTCAATACCTAGAATGTGAGAAAACCCACATGCCATAGTTAAAAGAATTTTTGTTGTAAAATCATATCTGTCCAATTCCAGAAAACTCAAATAAGATCATTTTCCCCAAGATCCTTTCTTTACAACACTTAACTTCATTTTAATTGATTAGTCTTTTCAAAATAGAAGGAATAAAAGGAGAAAAAAATCAAACAGCAGTACACTTTGAAGGCTGTACATACCATGTCAGCTTTTTCATTAGCAATTTGAAGTTCCTTTTCTTTTACCTCCAGTTCTCTGCTTAGAGCAGCCACTGACTCAGAGGCCTCTTTCAATTTTTCCAGACCAGTATTTATTCTGAAGTTAAAAAGCAAAATAAAAAGCATCTCATTCACTATGCAGTTTTCACTCTACTTTCCATCTATAGCATGAATCACACCAATCAAAATGAACAATTGCAAAAGATGTTTTAGACCAAAAATAAAACTTGGACAAGAACTTTCAGCCAAGAGTCTGATGTCTTCAGAATCAATAAAGTGGACAATAAAGTACATGAATAAAGTTTGTGGCTTGAAATTTTACCCACTTCTAATCAAACACTATGTTTGTATCATTGCATAAAAATCCTATCTGTTGGTTCCATAAATGTCACTGTCCCTCTCGAGCCACTACTCAAAGAACTGAGTTCTATACAGCAGAAAGCATTTTCTGATTACTAAAATTCTGAGAATTATAGCCAATAAATATTTCTTATTTGAAGTGGACACTGAAAAGAAACCAAGACCAAACAAAAGAGAGTAACAGAAAAATAGTATTGAGGTAAGACTTCTCCGATTCGGCATTAAAATGCCCCTCCAGCAGTGCTTTTTTTCTTTCAAAAAGTCTTCACTTGAGACTTTTCATACAAGTTTAAGTGGCCTCTACAGAGGCTCCTATTGCAAAGGCTACACAGTACTTGGACAGCTGAACAAATATAGGAGAACAAAGTGAAACACCCTCCAAAGCAATTCAGACAACTCAACTAAGGTACTAAGGTTAAGTAAAATCAATTGGAATGCATGAACTAACCTGGTGAATCTGAAGGTAGATAACAGGACCAGGCCTTTCTGTTTTACAAGCCTTCACTCGTAACTACAGATTTCAAACTCAATTCGACTTTGAAGACAAAGAATGTTTCAAAGTGAAATAAACTAGTTTAAGTCTTTCTTAAATGTTTCCAGCTCTTTTTGACAGCCTTTCAAAACTGAGAAGGCAGTTTTTATTAAGGGTGATACCAAATGATACACCAGCTGCTAATTCTGCATTATATTTGAGTGTTCCTGACATGAAGATATATGTGCAAATAGATCTCATTAGTTTAATAAAGCACTGAAAATAGGAATAAGTATATCAAAACCACTTTAATAATCTACAAGTAAAAAGCTCAGCAGTGTAAGTGAGGCTCTGTGTTCACAAAACCACCAAGCATATTTCTTACATGTTTATAACAGGAGAATACAAGTGTTCATCAAGAAAACAAAAGTTGTTGCCTGGCAAACTAAATTCTATTACCACTATATTATGAAATTACATGTAGATGTTTTCTTTTACTCTTTAAAAACACACAGATATCATTTATATTCACCTCATATTTCCCTCTATCTCAATTTTTCATGCATCACTACTCTTTTTTCCCCTCCAAATAAATATAGTCTTTAGCTTATATGACAAGAGCAACTACAGTATTTGAATAAGTCACACCTTTACACAATTCTAGGAATCAAAAATAATTTTTTTTGCTGTGCGAGGAGACAAGCCATGCATTGAAATGAAGCATATCAGAATATACCTACCTGGGGAAGAAAACTATAGAAAAACAGAAGTAACCTGAGTAGTTTACCTGTTTGATAATGTTTGCACTTCAGTATGCTTTTCTTTGTATGTGGTTTTATATCCCTGAATAAAGGTCAGGTAGGATTTGGGAGTCACATGTGTAGAACGTCTGTATCTTTGAAAGTAATCGGAACACTTTTCTGCCACTCCATCCTGGAATGAGCCCATACACTGCACAATTTCCCTCTTGGTATCAGCAGTGCAGTCCATATCAAAGGAGGAGAGGAAGTGTTCAGATACTTAGGAAAGAAAGAAAGCCTAAATGTAAGTAAATATTTAGGAAAACATCTTAGCTTATAAACAGGTCACTATAAAACAAACCAGCATGTATAATCTTGGCTTTCACCCAGCTTCTGAAACCTCAGTCTTCATTACTCTTTACCATCAGATTGTGAGTATTATTCCACACTTCTCAGTAAAAAATATAGCCAAGGACCTGGCATTCTTTCATCTTCAAAGTGTGCGACTGCTTTTTTACTCTGAACCTAACTGCTACCTCCTGTAGCAGTAGTTTTGAACTGTGTTCAAAACCTTTCCTCTGTTAAAAATATTTCAACAGCTTAATACAGGCAAGGTTTAAAAAAGAGAATATCTACATCAAATTTTAGAATCAGATAAGTTTCTTCTGGCAAAATTCAACACAATTAAAACAGCTACATGACCACTGATCAGAAAATTATATCTCTGCAAAGATAAAACCTACACATACCTGCCACCAGAGCATCCTTAGGCCATCGGCTGAACCAATCTATAGTGCATCCAGAAATGAGAGCAGGGAATTTCAGGGCCCTATTTCGGAATTTTTCACCTACTGGCGAAAAGCAAAGGACTACATGAAGGTTTTGACGGACTCTGGTCATGAAGTAGTCATACAGAGCCTCACTGGTTGGAGGTCTTCGTGGATGTTCCTTTTTGAAGGAGGGAATGAGGTCACTAATGATCTCATCTACTTCATCACGTGCAAATAAGTTTGACACCTTTGGGAAAAGGGAAGATTTTTCATGCTTTTTGAGGTGATCCAAAATAGAGGATTATAGCACAAGATTCTTTTAATACACAGCATTGCAGGAAGGAACATACATCTTGGACACTGAAGTTATTAGGACCCACCAACTCCTTTAAACAAGAACTTTTACTGAAGTGATTCCATTAAACACACTGAAATCTAACTTGCTGTAAAAATTTAAACCCCACTCTCCAATGGCTTTGATTTCTTCTCTTTGTATTCCAATAACTAGTAGCAATTACTCTGAAACATAACTCTGAAATAATAAATAAGTAAATAAAATCAATAAAATCCATCCCATCCATTCTGGACATAAATTTACCATATAAAAACTAACTGTACAGTAAAAGTTAATTTAACAGACAACTTTTTAAAACATCAGTGGTATTTCCCGAGTCTCAATTTTACTTTTTTTAAAGCTATTCTCATGTCCCTTGAGATAGCTTCTCTCACTAACCAAGGATTTTGTAGATTTTGTAGACTGCCTCCATTTTTAATACTCTAATGATAAAAAACACTTGAGTTTTAGTTTTTGAAAGTGGACCATTTGACTTATAACAGAATATTCAAATAAATTCTGTTATTTTACTTCAGAATTATAAATTTTATTAAGCAGAAAATCAATCCTGAGGAGGCATCTTACCTCTCCTGATGACAAAACATTGTTCAAGTATTCCAAGAAAGACTCATCTTTGATTTCATTATCTGTAAAAAGGAAACAGGTGCCTTTGCCTTGCAGTCCTGCTGTTCTATATAAGAGTTTCAGATCTTCCATAAAGTTTAAAGTGTTGTATGATCTACCAAAAAAAAAAAAAAAATAGTTGAACAACTACTCATCCCTTTTTTTAAAAAGTCTTCTTCCCAAAAGAGTAAAAAACCCAAGCAAATTTAAGTTAAAAACAATGTCTTGGAACTTAAGGCAAAAATGTGCTTATTTCAGATAGATCCTCTGATGAGACCCTCACCAAGGGACATTCCCACATGTGAATCTACAATTTCTTCTGCAGCCAACACACCTCTGTGGGAAACAGAGGAGTAGAAACTTCCACAGGCACTAAGGAGTTTAATTTACAGCCCTAGAAAGAGCTTGAGTTGATGTAATGATAAAGGTATACAGACCTGAAGCGGAAGAATTATAAACCTACGTTTCTATAATAAGTAAGAATATGTATTGGGTGATATGGTGAGGGGTTTTTAAGTATAGTAATGTGATTTTATAGTTCAAGTTAAGAATTTAGATGTTATTATAGAAGTATAGGTGTGTACGTGAGCTAGCATGTTATTGGTTGAAAAACAGACGCAATGCAGTAAAAAATACCAAAGGTGATAGGTTATAAAGTCAAAACAAAGCTTCGTGTTAATNTATAGGTGTGTACGTGAGCTAGCATGTTATTGGTTGAAAAACAGACGCAATGCAGTAAAAAATACCAAAGGTGATAGGTTATAAAGTCAAAACAAAGCTTCGTGTTAATTGCTTATCGGACCAAAAAGTTATAAATTGCCATGTAACTTTGAAACTTGTCTTCATGTCTTCATGTCTTCAGTTATGGCGACTTGTTACTAAATCCACGGCCTCTGAGACTGATGCCTTGTTTGATTTTTCAAGTAATAAATCGTGAATAACCGTGATGGTCCCATCTCTTTGATCAGGCTCTGACAACCTCCAAAAGATTTAAAATAATTTTACTTCTCTAAAATGACGTCTTATTTGAGTGCCAAAATTGACCTGTCCTACAGACAGTTTGAGATGCATTCATTCTAAGTCATTCAGAGAAGGATTTATAATTTTTTTTTTATCTTTTGTGAGTTATTTCAAAAGAAACCACATTGGGCTGAACAATATGAAATAAGGCAAAACATCCTTGGAAAAGATTGTCAAAATACTTGACATACACATATGATCTACCAAATTAATGGGCAGGGATAAGGGCTCAACCTCCTCACATGACAGCATTTCAAATATTACAAGATAAACTCATGAAGGCATTTTGGATAGATAACCACCTAAAAGCATTTTCAGTACAATTTGATACACTGTGTAAAAACTCAAAGATTACTTGACACTGCCAATATTCCTTCTTATTCTGTGAAATGCACAAAATTATTTACTACTCCAAAGACTGCAAAAATCCACAGTTATTGCAGAAAATCAAGCAAATCTAGTAAGTCTCAAAGGATTTTCATGTTTTTCCACTCTGTGTGATGGTGATCAGACTACGTTAAGTGGAGAACGTGAGCCTGTTTTATTTATAGGAAGATTTAAAACACAAAGTATTTATTTAGTTAAATTTCAGCTAATGCTCACCTGGTCAACATTATCTGGAACGTGTCATAGCCAGCTATGAAGGATGCCAGTCTTGTCAAGCTCTGCTTTCCTGAGCCACCAACTCCAACTAAGAGAGCATTTCCACGAGGAGTGCGAATCACACGAGAAATCTGTGTAATATACCAGTCATTTATTGCTACAATGTGTAAAAGTTACACATCCAAAAATTCTATGCTACTGCATTAATAAAGTTATATTAGAAATGCAGAACAAATGAAAATTTTAACATTTTAATTAAGGGATTCTATATTACTATTAATATATTCTGTGCACATTTGTACTTTGCAGTATTTTCTGCTAACCTGTCAAATAGTATAGCAACCATCTGATTCCATCACTGTGTATGTTCAGTTATCAGTAAAATTACATCTCTTACTTCCACAAAGTACAAGTAAATCTCAGCTGTGATTTCTTAGTGATGTGCTATCACAGCATGACAGATTATCAAAACTGGGAAGGAAATAATAATTTCCTCAATACCATGACCTCTGGATAACTTTGGTAAGATGCATCTCACCACGTCCTTTCATTGTGACCAGAAAGACAGGATGTCCCAGGCATGTAAAATTCAGGACAAAGAGTCTTCAGTATTCTCTGCAGCAGGTAATAGTACTGCCTTTATAATGAAACTTGTTAAGCTTCTCTTTTACTTGACTGTAAAAATGCACAGTAGCAGTATGAATATTTGATCACAGTGAAACATCTCCCAATTAGATCTATGTTTCTTTCCCACTTCATTATTTATCTTTTAAATCAAAGGGCAGTAGCTTCCTACTGCTCCACATTTCCCTTCTATTCAGGGCCATACAATGTAAACAAACAGACCCTTTAGAATTCAGAGAAAAAAAAATTCAGCATTAACTGTGAACTTCATACTTGTTTCACTGTCCACAGCCAAAAAACAATGCCATGAAACATGGATGCAGGTAGAAGATATTACCTGATGCTGAGAAAACATGTCTTTAGGTACAAGAGACAAACTTGCTCCACAGCCTTTCAGTTGCAAGTGGACAGACCCTCACAATACTCAGAAGAGCCTATATTAATACCCAAAGCAGCGCAGAGCCAATTCCCTCTCAAAGACATGATAATACCAGCCAGGTGGCTAGCAGCTGGTCTCTTCCATATAAGCAATGATGCACAGTATTGGCTTCTGTTCTCTTTATTATCTTGAACATTTCTTTGATGACCCTAGAATTCTATCATGTCAAGAAGCAATCTGGGATACCTATTAATTTGCCTTTCCTCTAAATTACTTATTTCCAAACTATTAAAAATAGTCATGCCAATTTCCTCTAATTTTAAACCTATTTATTTTACATATTGAGTGCAACATATTTTTTTCCATAGGCTGATGTTTCATGAGAAAGATAAAATCTAGTATTTAACCAGAGAAAGAAAATTTAATTTGCTCACCCCCCTTTGAATATCACTCATCATTTCACTAATGGCTATTAGATCTTTTCCAGGCAGAGGCACACAAGCCATTAATTGGAAACTTTGTTCTCTATTTAAGATATCCTTCAGCTTTAACTCATTCAAGTCACATTATGTCAGCTCAGATTAGGCATTACCTCAACTGTGCCTATCTCACTTTCTCCTAGAAGCTGTCTCAGGTCTACAGAGTTGTTTGTGTTTTCAAGAGTTTAATATCACAGAAGCACTACCTACTCATTTTATCCAAGCAAAGACTAATAAAATATTTCAGGTATTTACCATCTAGCTACCCAAAGAAGATATTCCTAATGACAAGTGGCTGTTCAGTGAAAAAATTTTTTTTTTTACTAGATCCTGAATTTCTATAGTTTTTTTACTAGGAATAAATAAGAAACTTGTTAGTAAGTGTGATGATGATTTACAATTGCCCTAAAGAAATCCATGGCAGACCATCATCCATTTTGCAGAGAGAACCTTAGAAAGGGACTAATTTTGTGAAATTACAAAAATTTTGAAAACTACAGATGCAATGTGTTTGTAACTACAATTAAATTTAAATTGTTTTATATTTAATATATTATTTTGGGGGATGGTGCAATTCTATATTCAGTTCTTAATAATTTATTTTAAGAAATACTGAAAACCTCAGAATTCAACTGAGACAATAGGGGTTCTAGGGTAAAAAAAAAAAGGCTCTCTTTTGTAGGAGGCCTATTCTGTGTGAACAATCATATCAAGCTGTGCTGTGCTAAAAGTTATGGTCAGTTCCAATCCATATTCAAAAGAAGTTTAAAAGTAGTGAGCATACTGTGGAGCTACAAAAGAATTTTGGACTACATTAATTCCTACTCTGCTGCACGTACTCCTTCAGAAGCAACCAATTATGTCTTAACCTGAATTTCATTTGACTCATTACAAAGACAGGAAGAGCTCCCAGAAGAATTAAGACGAAGGAAGGTTGAAATACAGTTAGAATAGCTAGCACCATGATCCCACCAAACATAAAAGAGAGGTGTAAAAGAATAGTTCCATCTGGTGCATTTTCTGAAAAGTTTTTAATAGGTTTTAATACCTAGTCATATAGTGACAGATCAAATATTTGCTAGCAATAAATTAGCTGCCTTCAGTTTTAGAAGTAATTTGCCTTGATTAATGCATACCTCTACTCAAAGGAGGTGAGGGCAAGTGAACAACGACAAATGGCAATCCAGCAAGACTGTACCTTGACTAAATGAACCATAGCATCCTCGAAGAAAACCATGTCCATTCCAGTACCACGAACATTCTCATTGTATGTTTGTAAAAACTTATTTAAACAGTTCTGTAGCTGATGAAATGAGGAGATTGGTTCATAGATTTTGGGAATATCTAAATTGGCTTCCTCTGGTTTTTCATCTAGAACAAAAAGCAAGTAATAAAACCTTAGCAGTTTAAATAATTGACAAAGGTTCAATGAGGGGATAAGTAAGCGAAGATAACTAGAAGTTTCACCACCCAGAAACAGGTTTATTATACATAATATTATATATTAGATGTACAAATGAGAGTGCTGAGTACACCCTACCTGCAAGAAATGGTAATTTCAGCTACTTAAGTTTTAAAACAAAATGAGAAAAAAACTAAATAGCTTTCTTTCTCTACATCTAAAACTTGAATGATGAAAAATGATACTTATTTAGGTCCTAGGAAAAAAAGTAGCACCAGAGAATGGAGGTAAATAAATACTGCAGTTAAAAATTGCAAATAATCTTTTCTGTAAAAGAAAAACAATCTAAATTGATTAAATAACTGCACTAGAAAAAAAAAAACTCTTGAAAGTAATAACTGCCACAACAAGAAAATATATTCACTGTGAATTAGCATACATTTGTTTCATTAGGTGCTCTGAAAGCCACAAGTCAACCATCAAAGAAAGAAGGTAACAGTCCTGCTGCCTCATATTTCCATTCATAAGCTTAACCATGCTTAAAGGTGACATGCCTTCATTCATAAGAATTCTTACAGCAAATAAAATCACAGAAAGGTTGAGATCAGCAGGGACTTCTGAAGGTCATCTGGTACAACCCTCTGCTCAAGATGGGCCACCTAGAGCTGGTTCCCCGAGACCATGCTCAGGTGGCTTATGAATTTCTCCAAAGGAATAGACTCCACAACATCTCTGGACAACTTGTACCAGCACTGTCACGGTAAAAAAAGTATTTCCTGATGTTCTTCATTAGATTTTATCCAGTATATCAAGTCTTTCTCATTTTGGGGAGCCCAGACCTGGAGACAGCACTCCAGGTGTGTCCTTACCAGTGCTGAAAAAAGGAAAAGGATCACCTCTCTTGACCTGCTAGCTACATTTCTTCTAATGCAGCCTAGGATGTCACTCATTTTTTTCCCTGCAAGGGCACACTGTTGGTTCATGCTCAGGTTGGTGCCAACAAGCACCTCGAGGTCCACTTCTGCAAAGTTGACTTGCAGATGGGTGACCACCAGTACATACTGGTGCATGGTACTTTTCCTCCCCAGGTCCAGGACTTTCCACTTCCTTTTGTTGAACCTTATGGGGTTCCTGTTAAGGTCCATGTGGGTGGCAGCACAACCTCTGGCATATCATTCACTCCTCCTAGTTTTATGTCATCTGAGAACTGGCTTGAGGGTGCACTCTGCCCCATCACCTAGACCACTAAAGACAATGTCAAGGATGACTGGACCCTATATTGATCCCTGGGATACATCACTGGTGTGTCATCACTAGTTACTGGTCTCCAATTAGACTTTGAGCCACTGATCACCACTGTCTGGGCTTGACCATTCAGCCAATTTTCAATCCATCTCATTTCTCATCCAGCCCATATTTCATCAATAAACAACTGACAAATTTCATTGGAACAGTGCCAGCAGGCAGACATCATGGAGTTTTTGGCTGGCGGTTTGGATTTCCTCAAAAATAATACTAGTACAATACTAGTACAATTTTGCTCTTATTTACATACATTTAGCTCAATTAGTTTCAGGATTTCATGATCTATATATGCTACAGGATATATTTTTCCAGTTATCCTAGACCAATCAGTTTTGCTAAGCCTCTTCTAACTTACTGAAGAAATATATAATTCAGAACAGTATCTCTAATTGGTAGAATTAAAATCAATTAAATAAGTTGTTCCAGTAAAATAAATATTTCCCTAATGCTTAGTAAAGTACTAGAAGCCAGTGTGAAGGGAAGGGACAGAAAGGTGGGGAAAAAAACCCAACCCCAACCACACTGTGCTGTATTTAGAATAATGTCTGTAACATTTTTCTTGTTTCAGATTTTTTCTGCATTTCCTTTCCACTGCACCATTCCAATACTCATGCAGTTTCCAAGGAAAAAACAACAACAACAGAAAAACAATAACAAAACCAAAACCCAAAAATACATATATGAAAACATAGCTTAATAAAATCACATTTTACTACAGAACCTAATCTCTCAAAACACGGGGATTATTAATTCTCTTTCAGCTGTCCTTTATATTGCATTTTTTTTCTATGCCTGAAGTCGCCTTAATTTCAGAATTTTTAGCTCTGTATTGCTTCCGCATATGAACACTCCTCTAGATTAAGATCTGATTAAATCGATTGACTTCTTATTTTAATCTGTAAAAGCACTGATTAAACGAAAAGAGTTTTCCAGGTGGAAATAAATTTCTTGCAAGCTGAATAAGACATTTAAACAACTTAGCAGCTGATAAGGAACTAGTAAATACATCAAGGAGTTAAACTGCAGTGATATTTTTACAGTTTTGAAACATTTAAAAGGATTGTATCATCTTAATTCTGTTCCTTCAGTTTTATTATTAAAGTCCAAGGACAGTATAATTAAGTACAAAACCTAAGAAAGGGCAGACTTTTCCATTACTTAGAGAGGCAGCTAACAAAATGTATTATTTTAAACTCCTGTTTAGTCTCAGGATTCATAATCACAAGTACTAAATAGCAAAAACCAACTGATAAAATCACCTTTGAACAGGTTGAGGGTCTTGAGATCACTAGCACCACTAACTATTCCTTTGAAGGTAAGATCTAAAAATTGATGTTTGAGCTATCTCATCTCAAGTCATTATGTATTTCTCTCAGGGACAAACATATTGTGATTTTACAATCTAGAGATAAAAGGAGTATATAGTACTAGTAAACATATTACTAATCTGAGCATAGGGCTCTTTGAAATTGATGTCAGATGTCATGTTTTATATATTTAAAAGCTCAGAAATACAGGTCCTGCTCTTAAACTTCCACCATAATGGGAAACACTAAATGCCTTTATACGAACAAATAAAACAAAATTTACCAGTTCTTGCAGGTGCATCCCTTAAGAAGTCAACAAAGAATGCATCTGTTTCATGATTCAGCAAAGCTTTTGTATCTTCAAATTCCTCCTCAATGAGTTTTGCCACAGCTGTGTGAAACCAATTAACATCTTCTGAGGTTGTAAAACGATCAGCAATAACACACTTACATTCATGCTTCCACAGTTTTATCAGCACCTACATACAAAAAAAAAAGAAGACTGCATTTTACAGAATGAGAATGGGTCAGGTTGGAAGGGACCACAGTCACAGGGTTGTCTGGTCCAACCTCCCTGCTTGAGCAGAATCATCCTAGAGCACAATGCACAGGATTGCATCCAGATGGTTCTTGACTATCTTCACAAGGGAAACTCCACAACGTCTCTGGGGAATCTGTTCCAGTGCTCCATCACCCACCCAGTAAAGAAGTTCTTCCTCATGTTCAGGTGGAACTTCCCGTGAATCAGTTTCTGCCTCTTGTCCCATTGCTTGGCACCACCAAACAGACCCTGGCTCTGTCCTCCGGACACTCTCCCTTTAGATAATTACAGACATTGATGAGGTCTCCTCTCAGTCTTCTCATCTTGAGACTGAACAGGCCCAGCTCCCTCAGCCTCCCCTCTTAGAAGAGGGTTCCAGTCCCTTCACCATATTTATAGCTCTCTGCCAGACATGCTCCAGGAGATCTGTGTCTCTCTTGTACTGAAAAACTCATTTGGCTTGCGAAGAAACTATACCGACTTAAAAGCTTTGCCTTTATTTCTTTATTTAAAAATCACATTAACATTAGAAAAGAAATAATATTTGGGGGTTCTTCAGAAGAGATACCTTGAGCTTCTTATTCTGCCCAATAGCAATTTAAAATTATATTCAATTAACTATGGAAGAAGCCTAAATCTAGCATTCCAAGGCGAAGTGTACGAAGATTTTATTTCCCCAGCCCTAAAACCATATCCATACAAGTTAACATGTTTATGTATTGATAAACCACTTTTCTAATTGGTCGTTAAGTAGAAAACGGGAGAAAATATAAGCACCATGGCACAAATAATCTCACGGCAAACACAGAAGTCACTCCCAATGCTACAGCGTAAGTCGCTAGAATAAGAACAAAGAAAAATGTTTAAGTGTTTACATTATTCCTTCTCCAAATTCAATATATCTTTAAAGTCCCTCAGTTTGGTCATAGGATGGAGAAGGAAAACCTGTCAGGCTGTTAATACTAGCAGCACCGGTTTTAATCCTATGATATTACTATACAGTAGCAGAAAAAATTCCAAGTAGTACTTGAAAACCTTTTGTTTCAGCCTACAGCACTTTGTACAAATGACACATACTATGTCAAGTCTCAGAAATAATATGTAAATTCATATAATATTATTTTGACCAATCAGTTTTTACACTTCAAAAGACATTAACTGAGTGTGTGTATACATATATATGTAATTATCTAAGTGCTCAATATTTTTAGCTGTAGAAATTAAAATCCATTCTGAAGTTTAAATTTTAGATGTAGTAGAATTCAGGAGCTTATTCAACAAACAGAGATGAACGTTGTATGTCAAATGATTATATAATCCAAATATTTTTAAAAATTTCCATATTTACCATAAACATTGCTTTTCCAGCACTAAGTGTTTCAGAGCTTAAAACTCTAAATTACTTTTTCTTCAAACAATTAGAAGAGAAATGATGTTTTACTGGAAGAAAGACGGATTATGGAAAAAATAAATATTACTAAACTTGTTACTACTTCTTCCTTTTAAACCATAAGCCAGAAACCATTTGTTAGACAGAAATTAGGTAGTGACTGAAAGTCTCAAGACAGTAATGGAGAAGAGGAACTATTCAATTTTTTAATCAATACATGAGCATTTACATTGGGTTAAAGTAAGTTAATTGCTTCTCACTTATTTTCTCACTTCCTTCAAATAAACTAGCATTTGTCAGTAATAGGAAAAGCAGATAGAAGCAGAATGTTGTGACAAAAGAAGTGGATTTTGTTATTGTTTTGAAACAAAGTTGTCATTTCAGTTGGTACTATAAAAGCTGGACTAAAACACCTTTCCCTCAAAAAAAACCACTAAAGTTGCATTTTTTTAAAGCAAACTCAAACGCCAAGATAGACTCTTCATCCTCTTTCCTACACTAATTATAACAAGGTCACTGATGTGCTGCGCTTACCTGTGGTTCATTGATTACTTCTGATGTAGTGTTCAGCATTCCTTGCCAAATCCTCGAGAGGTCTCGAAGGTTGAAGACATAATGAAAATTGGCTGGTGTGGGCAACATTTTTAGCTTGGTAATCTGCCACAGTCTGCGTGTCAATGGAACCAATTTGGCTACTGTTTTCTTCACATAATCTGAAAATCCCCGCTCACTACAGTAGTGCCCTTCTCCAATTACACCTGAGGAAAACAAGATTGCCAAATCATAGACACATTAATGCAACACCAGGAGCAATGATCATCTGAAGTTTCTGTTTCTTTTTTTTTCAATCCCCAAAGCTTTTCCAATTTGTTGAAATGGCTTTCCAGTCTTTATTCAAATCTTGATTCAGCCATTCTTAACACCATTCTGCTACCAGCTCAGCAGTTATTTAGCTTTTAATTAACTGCCCATTAAAATACTCTTTTTTCTCCCAAAATAGCTTCCACTGGCTTTGAATAGCTAATTTCCTGTCTGAAATCAGTATGATCCCATCCTTTTTGGAAGTCTAGTCTTTAATCACTCATTCTTAGCAGCAGTGGCACCTGAGCAACTGTCCAGCATTGTCACTAAAACGGTACCTTCATGCCCTTCTTACTAAATCTGAGCATACCGAGAGTTTCAGAGATGTGACTGGACCTGAAAAACTTACAGATTGATGATGTTGCAGGTGGGGAGTGACTACTGAAGGAAAATGTGCTGGTAAACAAGTCAGAGGGGAATTAAGCCTTGATTTTAACAATACTGAGTATAAATAGAAGGATAAGGAAAAATCAAACACTACTTTCAAAAACAGGATGGATACAAAGCTAATTTCCCTTTACCAAAAATTTTGTCAATGGAAGAATTAGAAGGCACAGTACAGTTGAACACTGAAAATTGTCTCTTCAGCCTCTGTGGAATGTCATTGCGACCTCCCCCAGGGTGGATCATGGCAGCCAAAAACTGAATGTCCACAATGTTGGTAAATTCACCAGGTTTTTCCAGATTATACAGTCCTTTCTGTTCCATCAGTTGCCTAACTATCTCATTAGTGACCTGTAAAATAACCAGGTTTTATATAACAGAATATTATACATACAACTGAATGAAATACAAAACATACTTATATATTTGAAAGACTTAACAAAGAGTATAACATTATTTTGTCCCCTAACCCTCTGGTTATTTGCTTCAGGATAAAAATGCACTGGTAGGAATAAGCACATTTGGTAATATCTGTGGATAAAAATTGTAGGAGTAGAAGCGTACCCTAGTTTAGAACTAATCATTCATACTACTATTTATTCCCACTTGAATGCTGCATGATTTCCATTACTGTTGGAAAGACTTCTCCCTTTTAACACCAAATTTCCAGTTTGTTCTCATCAAGCCCAAACTAATGCATCTTTGCACACTTCAAGTGATACAAAATATTTAAGTTTCCTATGTAATGATCACAAGCATGGTTTTCAAGCTGAAAACATAGAATTACTTCCATACGAAAGAGTGCAAGATCATTTTCTTTAGCTATAAATGGATACCCTACATTTCTGTTTGACAAGCTGAAAACACCCCACAAAGAGTACATCCTACACAGCTATACCTATAGAGAAATTTCAGCATTAGCTTCCAAAGCAATATACTTCAGAACAACCTTGTCAATATACATAAAGATTACTTCCATTTTATCTAAAGCAGAGGACACTTCTTACCTCTCAGGTTTCACAGTATTTTAATTATTGCCCACAATGTCAGTTTGCTATCACAATTTGCGTGCCAAAGACTTCTTATTTTTAATTATAAAATGAGTGTTGTTAAAAAACATTATTAAAATTATACAGGCATGTTTTAAGGAGTACTCAAACTGCTTCTTGCAGTCAGCATATTTATTCTCCATTAATTCCTGACGAAGTAATGTAGATGGGTTCTTTAAAAAGACTGTTTAAAATTAAAGCACTGCATATCAGATTTACCCTCTTCTGAATGACTGAGAAGCCAATTTTAGAGTATAGCAAGAAAAGAAAAAAAAAAAACTTCTGTCTTCTTTTTTCTTCTTTTACAAACTAACCTGATCTCCCCATTCATTGATTATGGGCATGTTCACATCATCAATGAAGACTGTCATCTTTTTGCTTGCAGGTGGACCATAAGTTGTGCCCATGCGCTTATCCACATAACTTTCTATTGTACGCTGTTAGAAAGCAATTAGCAGCATCGTTACAAACAGAAGTTCATTTCATACATGATTCAATCACTTAAACATATCGATGGTTCTGTTACATAGAATTTTACTAAGTGAGGTTTAGGCAAGGCATCTGCTGGAGGTAATTGCACTAGTTCAACTAGAATGTCTGAAATCCCAAGCTACACAGCACTAGGCTGGTGTCTACAGTAGAAAATCGTGCCTAACAGCTTCATAAATCTGAATATGTTTAAAATTTTTCTTTCATTTTATTCATTTATCAGCAAAATTGATCATTGCTAGCAATAAAGATTAAATTGAAGATGTAATTCTGGAAGACCTTTGCAGCAGGTATCAATGTACTTCATAAAAGCATCCATTGATAATTAAACTCATACATAAATACATTTGATGAGATAATTTTGCCTAATGGCAGACTTACCACTACTGTTCTTCTCATCATCTTTCCATTTCTCTGTTCTTCTTAAGGTCCAGTTTTTATTTACTCTATACCAAGTGAAAGCTCACTTAACCATACATAATTATTCTTCAGTGTAAACCTAAATATCTGCATTCTTACACTATGCCTAGGCTCCTGTCTTCTTACACAAGTGGCATCAGTTAGACCAAGATTTTAAGAAGTTAAAGTAATTTTAAAGCATGTATCATAGCGAAATGTTTTGATCTAGATTGTTAACAGAGAGTTGACTTAGTCTAGCATATCTATTGCAGATGTCCTGATCATCAGACTCTCACCTATCATCAATTAAATCTACATTTATTTTATAAAAATATGCTACAAGACCAATAAATAGAAGGAAAAATCCCAGGAAATTTAGACCAAAATTACATGCTTGTATATTACATAACATGTTAGTAGTTTCTACTATGCTAAAGAGGCAGATGATAGGTGATTCATTGAGCTTATGGACAGCACTTACAGCCCAGACAGTGCTTTGGCCTGGCATAACAGACCACACTGAAAATATTTCCCAAATATATTACCAGGAAGTTAAAGACACTTGAAATCATTCAAATTAGCTTGGTAGAAATTTGGACAGGCGATACAGTTCAGAATTTAAGCATTCATAGTTGTATGTAGAGCAGCTGCACTGCATGTGTTACTTTTTTAATAAGTAATTGAAATGACTGAAATTTAAATTGCAGACAGCACACTTTTAATGACAGATTGTTGTGGGTAGCACTTATTTTACCCGTGGTGTCTAGTGAAGTCTAACAGCTCCTCCCGGTTAGTGAGAGCTGATATATTTGACACAAAACCATAACACATGATGAAGAAAATAATATGCATGGTATTGTAGAAGTCCAAGAACAGCTCAATAGCTACTGAAAAAGTTGAAAGGAACAATTTATTTACAGAAGCCTTAAATCATGTGTTAGGACATTTGGATGATTTGAACAGGTGCTTTTTTATTGTTCAGAATCACTTTCAGAAGCATCCTCCTGGCAAATTATCAGAACATTCTCTGAATCCAGCCATCTTGTATGAGAAGACTAATCACTACTGTACCTGGAAAATTAATGGGGTCGTTGCAGATGAAAAATTCAAACTCTTAGTCATGTGGCTTTCAGGGTTATATTTTGACATAAAACCTTTGACAATGACAGTCTTTGCAGTTCCTTGCTCACCAATTAGTAGGACAGCCTAGACAAAGACAACATTGAAATAAGATGAAACACAAGAGCTGTGTGTCTTGGCAAAGGCTCAACAATCCCATTTAGCTTTTAAACAGAAAAGAAACTAGAAAAGTTATGTAAAGTGAATTCTTAACAAGAGACACGTAGAAGTAAAGTAGTTAATGTCTCATAGATTTTTGCAGGCCTGGCAAGTTAAAAATATTTGCTGTTAATGGTCATAGCAGTCAGCACAATCAAACTAACAAGGAAAGAAGTTAATTATTTGAAAAAGGGTTTAATCGTCTAGAGACTCAGTATCTGTAAAATTTCAATTGCTTATGTGACACAGTTTTGGTGATGAATAGGGTTGCATAACCTAAAACTACATAAATTCTGTAACTGCCCTATGCTGGCAGAGTTCGATCAGCAGAGTCAGATATGAGCCTCCTGACCTTTGTGCTTCTCCCTCTGCCATGGGTACATGAAAATATTGGTTCTGTTCTGACCTCATCTCAGCTGTAATTACAGTTATTTCCACTACAGAAAGAAGGGGTGAGGGAGAGACAAAAAAGTCTGGAAGCAGTGACTGTTCAAGAGTTCAAGTATATTTGAATGAATGTAGCTTCTGGAAACACTATTTTATATCTCAAAAAAAATAAGTTCTTCCTTTTCAGTAACACAATATTTCACTGCTAATCCAAAACTTTTATCACATGTACTGTTGGCACCGCTTTGATATGAAATACAGAAAAAGTACCTTGCCCTGCTTTGCTATGGTTTCAATAAGGAAATCCATTCTCACATTGTCAACATTAGGCACAAGAATTGAGCCATACTCTGGTGTACCACTGCTGGGATATACATACTCTTCAACTTGTGTATTCCAGTGCATCCATGTACCTAACAAGAAAGAAATTAAGTTAATGTTTTAGAAATACGAGGCATCATTGCTTCCTTTATTTTCAGTTGAGTTGACTCGCCTATCTGTGCTTCTGTCTCATGTACAGCAGTCCCTCTTTGTGCATTCAGACTAAAATTTATAGAATCATATGATCATAGAATTCCTTAAGTTGTATCTAAGAGGCTTACTCCTCTTTCCTACATAAATTATGACAAAGACAAGGATTATCTGGTTTTGTTCACTTGACAATTCATCACCACAAAGTCCACGCAGCTTTTTGTAGCAATATATCCACATCCTGACTTCTTACTGGAAACAGTGAAAAAGCTAAACACAATACCACCAGTAAAGTATACCTGTAAAACAAAACTTGCTAAGGGACACAAAAAAAGGTAAGCTAAAAAATACTTCTGAATTAAATACTTCTTAAAAAAGCACAATTTAAAAATAACTTTTTAATTTTACCCCATATCACCCTGCCGAGTTACTAACCATCAGATGCCACATAATAATCAAACATTGTATCTTCACTGCCTTCTGGGATACAGGGAAGATCAAGTTTTACTGTTGCACGGTTTCGAAGCCAGTATTCCATTTTGCATCTGTCCTCCAGCTCTAGCAATGCTCCTACACTCCACATGAGAGAGAAGATGTACAGCCTTTCCAAGTACTTTGGAGTCAGTTCTCCACCTTGCTCCTGAAGGATTGAGTTAGGTTTTAATTTTCAACAGCCTGAAAACTCTACTTGATAATCATTAGTAACATCAGGTTAGAAGTCTTTACTCATATTTAAATTTAGAGATGTCTTCAATGATCAGACAAAATCAATATAAACTCATAACAAATCACCCAAAAATGAAAAAAGGAAAACTGCCAATGCATGCTCCACGTGCTTAACGTAAACCAGTGCTTAACATCAAATCCAAATGTGAGATTGTGATAGAGGTTACATCCCAGCTATTACTTTCTAAAGAAATAGAATGTATTCCTTACTAATCTGCATATCCATTGACATTCCAAGACATCAAAGAATCCCTCTCTACGAAACTTTGTTACGTAAAATTATCTCCAATACATTAAGTATCGGTAAAAACATTGACACTACCTACCTTAGGTGGGATAAGGCCCTGAAGCATATTAATGCTCTGCATAATCACAAAGGCTTCCAGCATCTCAGTCTTGCAATGCAGAGACTGAATGCTGAAGTGGTACAAGTCTGGGAATGTTGAAGAATACAGCTGACGTAGAATTTCAGCCTCTTGGAAGGAGCATCTTTTCAAAAATCCCTGTTCAAAAGCACATCAAGAGAACAAATGTAGTTCCCAATGCAAGTCTCAGTAAATTCAAGTATAGTAATTCAAAAGATTCAGGAGGCAAGAAATGTTGATTTCTTGGGGGGAGAATGGGAGGATGGGGGGGTAATTAGCAGAAGGTTAAATTTTACCCAAGTATGCATAAATCCTACTGGATGTTAAAGATTAAGAGAACTGAAGAGAAAAAGCTCTGTTCAACAGCACAAAAATCATTCATTTCAAATATTTTTTAACCACAACAGCTGTGAAAGGTATTCAAAAGCCCTGCAAAGAAACTATATAATATGTAATGAACACAAATTTGATTTATTCTACATGTTATTTCTAACATGGATAGAGGATAACCCGAAAGATCTGGCAGATGTACAAAAAAAGTCAGGCTATCGGGGGGAGGTCTGCTGGTGTGTGTAGTGTTTTTATTGTGTATCTCAGTATCCGCAATGATGGATAAACAAAACCTAAGTAAAACTATCCATTTCTTAAGATCACAGAACAGGATACATTCTTCGATGTCTTTAATTCAAAGTACTAACACGATTCTTGGAGTTACCTTGAAGTTTTCTCTCATCTGCATGGAAGAATACTTCTCATTTACATCCCATAAATTTATTTCCTGCATAAAATACAATCACCAGGAAAAACACTTGCAGATTCTTCCCCAAAATTCAAAACAAAATTCAAAACAAAATTTGGAACAAACTGAAATCAAATAAATTTGCTTTAAACAGAGGATGCTTTTCTCTTGTGAGAGTAGTTAAAACTGGAACGGGTTTCTCAGTGAGCTCCTGGAATCTCCATCTTGAAACTCAACAGGACACAGATTTCTGCAGCCTCCTCTAGGCTGACTTGACTGTGGTTGTATTCAATAACATTATCTCTAGAGGCCCCTTCCAAGCTAAACTATATTGTGCTTCTATGATTCTTTCTACTACCTTCATAATATTTTGAAATTCTTCTTTTACTTCGCAAAGTAAATAAACTTTGGGACTGATTACAAATAGGTATGTATATGAAGAACCTTTCTAGAAATGGGTAGGCAGAAAAAAAAGTGGTAAGAATTAAAAGGCAGATGTACTTAAAACAGATATCCAAAAATTCACTGATTGTTCAAAAAATATTAGGGGAAGTAGAAAAGCTGGTAAGATGCTTTTGCTTTGGAGAAAGTTGATGAGTGATGGAACAAATACCTCTGATCACCTTGCAAAATCTGCTTAAGAAGTACATTACACAAGAACAGCAACATGAAAAGTTTGAGAACTATTTCACTGAACTTGGAAGTTTCATGTGTCATAATAGTGCATCCCAGTAGGCAGCTATATTTAGTTGTTTGAAAATGGTAAGGATTGAAAATATAAATGTATAAAACAACTTCCTGAGTTATCCATATTTTCCTTCAATTATTTTTTAAAGTTCTTCTGAAATATCAACAAATACTATGTTTCATTCAGCATCTGAGAGTTAACAAGGTTAACATCTACCCTGACCTGTTGGAATATGTAGAATATTGCATTACAAAATAGATTTAAAGGGAGGTATACTGAAAAAGCCATCAAAATATTTCATATATGAAGTAAGACCAAACAAAAAAAAAACACAAATAAATGCTATTGGATCAAATTATAAATAACTATAAGCTGAAATTTTATAGCCAATTTTTTCAAGGGGGAAAGGAAGGGAACTTGGAAAGGTTACTTCATGGTGAAATTAACATAATTTGGTTTATGTTATCCAAAATTAAAAAAAAAAACTTTATTTTCTTTAGACTGCTGCTATCACCAAAATATACTAAAATCATAAGGTTATGGGTTAAGGAAAACTAGTTTCATACAACACTTCAACACAAATAAATTTAGACTGAATCTCACTTTAAAGTGAGAAGGTAAATCACGAGTGATAATGCAAAATAAAATACTTTTTTTTTCTGCTGTCTTTGCAGCTGAATCTTTAGCACAGTTTTAACATCCAAGAAGTGGTTGTCTGCAAACAAAGCAGTGCAAGGAGGCAGAGCTGTGAGAACCTAACATCAGTAGGCCCTATGCAGTGTTGTAAGCACAGAAAGGAACAACACAAGTGGAATCTCAGGGGAGCCACTGTCCTAGATGCATAATTTACACTTACACTTTCCCAAGTATCCATATTAGTTTAAAAAATTTTTAAAAAGTAAAGCTTGGCAGTAACACACATAAGGCACTTGTGTTGACTGCATGTATTTGCATTGCTAAAACTGAAGTTTTACCAGCCAATTTTTTTAGGAAACTTGTTAAACAGTTTTTTCATAATAAGAACACAAATATTTTGGACTTGGCAAAGGAACTTATCGAATGAATTAGCAATGATTCTCGAGTGTTGCAGAGACCTGTGACTGAACAGGCAGTTCCATGTGATTTAATATCCTTCTAAAAAAGAGAGAGATTTAAACACTACTAGAAAAATATAGTATCAGCCCTCTGCAGCAACCCTTAGTTCTTCCCAAGCAGCAAACCTCCAAGTTTGCAACAAGTCAACAGGACATGGGTACTTCCAACACAGGGTTGAAGAAAAAAAAAATCAGAAACCAACTTTTTTTTTAACTGCTATTGTCTTTATTGTTTCCTTAAAATCGAAGCAAACTGGAGTTAAATGCTGAAAGCTTCGTTGAAATATATTACTATGGAGCATTAGGTAGATTCTCGGGAACTCTCATATTTCGTCTTTACCAAGATTTTTGCTACATGAAAAAAAAAATAGTATGCTCAAGTCTCAGAATTTGTCATTCACTATATTGTTACAAGCATTCTGTCAAGATTAGAATATATTTTTACTGGTGAAACGAATAAGGGACTTGTCTTTACAAACAAGCTGTGGGCCTGCTGGTAGATAAAACTAGCACTGGTAGATAAAAGAAACAATAGGAAGGATTCCACTGATTGATGAATCGAAAGAAAGAGATTTGTCATTACAAATAAACTGTAGGTCTGCTGATAAATGAAATTGGATATTGAGAGATGAAAGAAACAATGGGAAGAACCATAAATTCCATAAGAATTAAAAATTAAAGGGGGTGTTATACATTAGAAGGGAGTCTTAGGTATTAGGCGATTCGAGAAGTCTGTACCTCAGCAAATGGGGAAAGAGAGAGGGAAATGCGGCTGGGAAATTAGGATAAATAGGAGGCTGCGCCCTCCAAAAATTTGAGAGACCCCAGGGGAATGCCCCATGGCTTCTCCCTTTATTTGAATAAAGTAACAGGACTCCTCTGTCTCCTTTTTGGACATAAACCTCTGGTGTTTGTGGATTAATTTTCTTGACACTGGGTTTTGGAAGATGAAAGATGACATAGAAAAAAAGACTTTATAAATCACGTTGATATTTCAATATGTTATATGCTGGTTTTTGACTCCGAAACACACCTAAAACATGTTCTATTTTTCTGAATTTTTCATTCCATGCCAGAGAGACAGTAACTACTGCCTGGATCTTCAGATACTTTGCTTCTAGAAAGGTTAACAGACAACCAAGTAACAGTGTCAATTTAAAAATTACATGCTTTGATGCTGCATTGACTTTATTTCTGGTTCTAAATCCCAACTGCAATAAATTTTAAGATATATCAAGAGAATTTATATTTTCTTGAGGTTTCAAGTTCCCTGAATCAACTTGTTTACTCTTTTTTCCTCCTTGGTCTGAAGCTGTACTATGGGCTGCCAGGTACTTAATATTTTAACAACTGACTTGTCCTTCAATTGCATAAAATACTTTTAATTACAAATTTGTCCAAAAGCAAAATAGCCATGTTTTTAAAAGTGTAATATGTTACTTATGTTCCTTAAAAAATTATTCACTCTTGCATAAACTACCAGAAACATTGCTATTTTAAGTACTGACCTAGAAGTTATAAATAGTAAAGGGTATTTCATAGCAAAAGACACAAAAATAGGTCCTAAAGAAACAACAGTGAACACCTGAATAAGTAATCAGTAAAACTTTCAATACAGACACAGACACTTAGCTATTGTACCTCAAGAATAGGACTCCAGTTGAGAACTGATGAGCTCATGAACACCATCCCATTTCTTGAAACTGTTGCTGGAGAAGCATTATCAATATTATGAGGCTCAAAGACTATTTTGCAATTTGGCGCCATAGGTATCCGATCACCGTTTGCTAGTGTTAGAGTTCTGTTGTCATCCAGGACAGAATTAAGGTTCTCAATCCAAATAGCATCAACTGGACCATCAAGAACTATCCAGATGTGGTCACCTATAATCCAACATAACAGATAAAAAGGCCTATGGATGAAGTGCTAGTTTTTTTCAAGGACCAGTTTCTTATGTCTGCAAACAAATTTTTAACTAATTCTGAATTCAGGCACAAAGCTACAATCTTAGCTTTTGAAACAACTACCACTTCCATCACTCGATTTCAATTGGGTACTTCATTTTGTCACCTATTAATAATTATCCATTCTTCAGTATATAAAGTGCCATCATCATGTCACCAGTTTTTAATACACTGAAAGAGCTTCATGAATCCAGTCTTCAAGACAGTAATAAACTAGGTTTATTTCAAGTTACATAAAACAACATAAAGAAGATAACAACTATAGAGATACTCAAATTCAAACAGGATTTGTTTCCAATGAGTTTTATAAATGTAGAGAAATTAAGTGAACTCTTGCAAAACCACTCTTTCAAATAGCACGCATTCTTGTCATTTGTTCTGCCCCTAAACTTGATCCAGCTTCCTTTCAAGTTTTCCCATCACTTTCCATTTAGTAACAGAAATGTATTTTAAAGCCTGCCTCTGTTTCCTAGGAGGGTCTGGGTCTGTTCTGCTTGTCTCACTTTCGTACTGAGCAACAGATCCCAGCTGGAAAGAGATCCCATCTCGGCTTCTGGCTGCCCACCCCTTAGGGAGCTGACACAGCCCCCCTGAGCACTGCTAGACAGCTCTTTGGTCAGAGACGGTCCATCTGCCTTCAGAGTCAGTCCTTATTATGAAGGACTACGTGGCTTGGAGTGTTGCTAGTGTAGAACCAAGGAGATATGAAACAGACGATAAACTTTTTATAGGTAGAGGGTTTTTATAGCTACAGTTCAGGCATCTCAAGCATGAGGTAGTCTGGAGTCTGACTCATAAAGAGACATTACACAACTCTTAGAGGGTAAATCTGAGGAAATCATGTGAGTGTGCTCGTATATACTACATCTTGAAGGAAAAGATTAAAAAATCAATAGTTAATGCTACGCTACATTCTCAAGGGTGCTACATTTCTAGATTTGAAACAAGCCTACCAAAATTAAATTGAAAAGCATTTTCTATTTTAAAAGTATCTGTATTTCTGAAGACTAAGAATTTTAGTATGAAAACAGTGCAATAAGTGTTAGGATTTTCTTTTATTTTTTCTTTTAAGACATAATGATAAGTTCACATACTAGTTTTCAGACAAAAAAAGGAAGAATCCATCTAGCATCAAATGATCAAGGCTACTCTTTTAGTTAATATAGCAGTCTAAGAATATATTTCAGCATAATTTTAGGCAGAAATTGGTTGCCTAAATAGAATTATCTACTGCCATTTGAGATGGACTATGCACACTATATGTGCAGGGCTAGCTGGTATGACAACTGATGAGATTTGTTTCCTTTTAATATGGCATCTGGAGAACAGGTAGAAATCCTGACAGCACCCAAGTTTTTTATAGGATACCAGTACTGGGGGAACTGGCTTTTACCTTCTACTTTTCTTCCGTACAAGGGCCTAATATTCAAAAGAAAGAATTCAGTAAATGCAGTGAAATAGTATTTGTTACACTACACAGTTTGAACACAAAGCATTTAGAATAGAGACTGTAAAAGGGAGAGAAGTTCTTCCAGCAATTTCCCAATGCTTCCATGTAAAAAAAAAAAAGCCTGCTAACATGCTTTATAAAGATGTCCTGAAGCTTGGGGTTTTTCTTGTTTTGCTTTGAATGGAAGTGTTTTTCATTATACCTGTATTGGGTGTGGCTGAGCTGGAGTTCATTTCCCTACAGCAGCCCTCACAGTGCTGTGCTCTGCATTGGTGGCTGGAAACAGAAAACACACCAGTGCTTTGCGTGCTGCTGAGCAGTGCTGGCACAGCATCGGTGCTGTCTCTTAACATTCCCCATATCAAGGGGCTGGGGGTGAGCAAGATCCTGGGAGGGGACACTACCAGGCCAAGTGACCCAAATTGACCAAAGGGATATTCCATACCTTATGACATCAGTTCAGATATAAAAAGCTAAGGAAAGGAGGAGGAAGGTGCTGCACTTGTTATTTACAGTGTTTGCCTTCCAGAGCAACTGCTATGTGTGCTGAAGCCTGTTTCCCGGGAAGTGACTGAACATCATTTGCTGATGGGAAGTAGAGAACAAACCTTTTTTTCTCTTTGCTTGTGCTCACATAAACTTTAGCTTTTACTTTAGTAAACTGCCATATCTCAACCTACAAGTTGTTTTCCGTTTATTTTCTGTCCCCTGTCCAGATGGGAAAACGAGTGGTAGTGCAACTTGGTGGGCACCTGGAGTCCAGCCAAGTTCAACCCACCACAATACCTTTCTTGGCTCTTAACGTTTTTCTCCAGAGCGCTGAAAATATTCCATCCGTCCAATCATTTGTTGCCACATCAAGGCGTCCAAACATTTGTGGAGCAGTTATAGCTTTAGGATTCATTCTCATTTCACGATGTGGCTGTCCACAATCTATGTAGGCAGATCACAATTAGTTTTTGCATTTCTTTTCAGCAGTAAGAGACCTTTGACAAATTCAAAGCCATTACACCTGAATGTATGCTTTAATATGCATTCACAATTATAAGAACCTGCGTATTTACTCGAAAAACTTCTCTTGCTATACAAAATTCATTAATTGGAGACATCATAAAAAGTAGAATGAAGTTCTGAAACTTTTGAAAGTACAATTCACATTGCATAGCTTCATTGGGAACAGAAGAGCAGCAAGATGAAATCTATTCAAGGTTAAGTTTAATTTTGGAAGGCTTATCAAAAAATAGAGCTTTAAAAGTTTTGGTTTGGATGCACATTTTTAAAAGCCAGTGACTAAATACCAAATAGATGATCGATTGGAAGTTTGGGGTTTTTTGCCCTTCTGTGCACTTGCATACATCTTAGAATAGGTAAAGTATATGATATTGGCATATTCCTGTGAATTCTCTTAGACAGATAAATTCTATCTAGCCATACCATGATCATATAACCTTTATTTCTAGCGCCTTAGTAGCATCTTAAAAACTACTATGCCAGATATCTTTAGAAAACCCAATATTGAAACTTAACCAGGAGCCAGCAGTGAGATGTTGAAAAAAAGAGCTGAAATAATTACTTATTTTAAAATATATTCATTGTAATCAGATTTCACTAACATGTAGTAGAAGCCTGACAAATTATGTAGTTTAACATTTCATGAGGTTGTGTGAGAAGATCAGCTTTGTAAAAAGTATTGAGGTGGCTTTATCTTGGCAGTAGTTCACATCTCAGTGCTGCAAAAAAGGGTAGGAAAACACTGCAATGTAACTTTGTTCCTTCTGCTTTTTTTCCTAAACGGAACGTTCATTTCACTGCAATGTAGAGCTTATAGTGTTTCTTAAGCACAGCACAGTACTGCATGCATGAGAGACTTGCTGAACTACTTTTTACAGAAATTATCCATTTCTGGAAAATCATATGAGCAGCTTGTGAAATGGGGCAACACAAGCTTACCTCAAAAGAGATGTTTTTCTCCTCAAGCTACGACCTTTTATTTTAATAAGATCAAACAGACATTCTTCAACTAATATTTTTGTTTAGAAATACAGATGACAAAAAAACCACACACAGTCTTAAAGACCCCAGCCAGGACACAAAATTAATACCCTTGAAGACTTTGTCACTGCCTAAACCAGGAATTTATCGTTATAAAACCAGTTATTTTATATTGCAAAGACCCTGTCTTGTGCATTGTGTTCAAAATTACCTAAATACTTATGGTTAGCAGAAGGTTTCAGCATTTCCTCAGCAAAACCCAGGAGATGCTTTAATCACTTGACTGAGCTGCCTACCTACACTGTATTCCTCTTTCTTAATGCTTCTAGAATAAGAACTTCTGATAAAAGAATGACAGTATGGAAAAAAGGACATGAAGCATCTGGCTTTGAATGTCAGACATTTTTAAGCTTTTAAAAGATTCTACTAGAATAATTATTATCTCAACACAAAAACTCATTCTTCCAGTTATATATTCTCACGGTGAAGCAATTGAGGTTTTCTGGGAAGAAACAATGGGGTTTAATGTTTACAGTGTAACACTTCAGTAACAGTTTACAATATAAGTACTAACACACCTGTCATTGCTTTCATTAAGGTGTGGATGCAAGTAGTTTTTCCTGCACCACTGGGTCCTAGTGTCATCAATCCATGCCTTACTCTCTGGGTTTCAAAAAGCTGGATAACTTTCAGTTTCCAAGGCGGATGACAAACAAGGCCAGATTCCTCCACCTAAGAGAGAGTGACAGAAAACCAAATTACTATTATTTTAGAGTGCAAAATATATTTTGATGCCTTTAGATAGATAGATAGATACAGATAGATACAGATGTATCTTCAACAGATTATCACATTCTTTTTAAAGGTTTTTTGCATTTAAAAAAATGTTGGAAAAAGAAGATATATTTGGTATTCAAATATATATTCAGAAAATAAGGTAAACCAGCCTCTATATAAATTATTACATATCTATTAGGTATATCAATAATATATCTATTTTTTTATATATATACACACCAGATATTCTGAAATTGGCCTTATTGAAATGTTACAAACATCTAATGGGAAATTAATAGAAGAAATCTCATTGTAGGTAAATCCTTTCTCAAGTTCATATTCCAATTGTTAAGACTTTAGACAAATATTAAATCCTGGGTCACATAAGGCAAGCTCATATACATGCATTTTTCAAACTGGACCCCGGTAACCATGACTCAAGAAAACCACAGGACACTATAATCCCAATTCTGTGACCTTCTGAAGAATAAGATTAATAATAATATGTCAGTGGTAAAGATTTATGGAAAAGCTTACTCTTCCTCTAAGCAGTAAAATATAATATTGACAACTGGATAGACTCCACAACAATAATCTTCTTAGATGTCACATCATGATAGTTAATGCCACAGCACCAAAGATCACAAGAAACATCACCTGTTTGTCAATGGCTGCTTCAAGTTCAGGATAGCCGGCTTTATCAAGCTGGATATCTGGAAACAGATCTTCAATTAGACTCAAAAATAAGGGTTCATCTTCATCAATCTAGTGAAAATCAGGGGAAACAAAAATCCACAGAGATTAAAACCTGTTCTATTTATTTTATCATGTTTAAAAAGAACAATCCCTAAGTCCTGAAGATCTAAAGAAATGCTTGAGCACATAAGAAACCATCTATGGTAATCCCCTAGGTGCTAAAGATTAGAAGGACACAGCAGAAAGAGATCATGTGATGCTTCTATTAGTCAAAATAAACCACTAACATGCAGACTGAATTTCCTATAGTAGATTTTAGCAATAACATTTAGAAAATTATTTGTCTGTTTTATTTGGTGTAAAAAAAATTAAGTATCACAGCAAATAAGAGGTTTGTTAGCTATTTAGATAGGTGAGATGGTACTCATTACTATGAACAAATTCTTTCAAAAGAGTGACTAAATACTTCAGGACAAAGTTTCTAAAGATGTTTCTGCATAGACATCTATTTTGTCACTTATTTCTAAAGGTAGCAGGTAAAATATGGAAAAATAATTATGAACAATTCAAGGTTCAGCCGGGGTAGGAAGCCAAGCAACAGATAGCCCCTCGCTCACTCCCTCCTCAGGGGCAGGGGAGTACATAGGGTACTGTGAGAAATTTATCTCTATCCCAGCCAAAATGTTCCACTCAGAGAATGAAACATTTCCAAGCTAGCTTCAGTGTAAAGGTCACATACAATCTTCTAGTGATCTCGTAGCTCCAAAGCACAGTTTAAATTATTTATCAGGCCCTCAGAACTTACTAGTTTAGACAGGTTCATATCTCTCAGCACGCGCATGACAATGGTAGATTCAGTATCTGTGGGATTTGCTCTTTTTGCTGCTCCCAGTGTACGCAGCACAGATAATATATTCCGCAAGCCAAAATCATAATGCACCTAGAAGATATGTGAGGTTTGGGAAAATTTTCCCCAAGTTAACAGGGATGAAACAACTCTTATTTACTATTTAAGACATGGATGGATATGTAGGAGGAGTGGCACGTGTTTCAAACGCCTCCAAACATCATCAGTATTACTTTGAATTCTCTGTGGCCTTCGGACACTGAGAAACATCTGAACAAGCACAGGCAGCACAAACCAAATGCCCCTCAATCCACTCTGTAAGAACAAAAAAGGCTGTATATAAAGTCTTTATTTGTCTCAGCCATCACCACTCATTAAAGCTAAATCTTAATAATAAGCAGTGTTCTGGATGAAAGCCCCATTCTTGCACCAACAACCTGCAGCAGCAGTTAATCTTCCAGGACAGCAGAGGTGTGCATTACTAAACTACAAGTGTCACTTAGTGAACATGAACCTCTCCATTTTCTTCACACAAATATTTTGTGACTTCATATATAGTTTTTCCCTAAAATAATCAGGTTTCATTATATGAATATAATCACCTGCTTTGACAGTTGTTCTTCACACAGCTTATATAGTGTAAAGAATTTCCTTGCCAACACAACATTGGCAATGAAGCCACAACTAGCCAATTTAACACGAATTATGATTTGACGATCAGGAACCATCATGGCCACTGAACGGAAATTGATCTTCAAGTTTTCAGGAAGTTCTTGCCGTCCAGCATATCCCGGATTCTGGAGAGGAAAAACAGGTGTTGAAGTTGAGTGCACTTTGCACAAACAGAATAATCAGCAAAGGAGTACGCCATTTTGGTAGATAAAAATTATTTGTTGGCTTTAAACGTCAAAATGAATTGCCATGCAGACTTACCACCATATCTCTTCAGGATTTTTGCCTTTTTTTACATCCGTGAGATATGAAAAATGTTCCACCTAAGCATTTCAAATCTGAGTTTGTCTTACAGGTCCTATTTCTACTGGCCACTTCTACCTATATCTTTATGGTGATTTTTCTGTAATTGTAGCAAAAAGCATAAGTTGGGGGCCAGAATTTGGCATGCAGAAGCAATCTGAAATTGAGATAACTTGTATTTATGGTGCTGCCTGCATTTGTTAGTTGCATGTGCTTGATGTTATTGAAACAAGACCCCGTAAACTGTCATTGCAGCAATGCTCAATGTTCTCAAACTATCAGTGAGTTAGTTCTAAGAACCGACTGACATAAGTGTTAGCAAGTACACTTAATACACCGAGTTAGACTCGATTGTTATACAATCATCACTGGCATATTAGAAACTTACTGAATACTTACCATAGTGAGAAAGATGCCAAATTCTGGGTTCATTTCCACATTGTCTCCATCAGTAAAAATAAACCTTTTTTTACGTTTTTTCTTACATGTTAACACAATTGCTATTTGCTGTGCAGCTACTGATAGCACTGGTAAATCAATGCGATTGAATTCATCAAAGCAACCCCAGGAGCCAGACTGAGCAAGACCTTCAAAGGAAAAAACAACTAAGCATATGACCATTATGTTGTTAACACTTTTTTGGTGCAGTTCACAAGACAAAAATTACGTTAATCTACCTCAGGGCGGAAAAAAAATGTGTTTAGTTTTGAGGGTTGGGTAAGGAACAAAGAGAAGAATTTTAATTTTTTTCAGGGAAGAATATACAAGTTCCCAAAGTCCTTAAGATTGTCTAGGATACAATGTTCTTTGGTTTCTTCTCCTTTTCTCATATCTTGAATGTTTTTCTGTCCCTCTTTACCCCACAAGAAAAATTCCTGCAGTAATTCTATGAAAATATGGCAGGTTGTCAATAACTTATTGCACATTTTAAAATGAACAATACAGTTGCGTTCACTGCAAAAGAAGTTGGAGGTCAGTCTGTGCCAGAACTGCATTTTTTCTCAGATTTTTTGGGGAAAACAAAACAAAATCATAGATACAGTCACTTGCAAGAGTACAATGGTCAAGAATCTCCATTTGATCTCTAATTTAACATCTGCCATGACTGACAGGTATCAATTTCAGATGCCTAAAAAAATGTCATCTGCACCTAACTTCGGTGAGCTCTACTGACTGTTTTTAACATACATAGCACTATCCATGCATTTCCTTCTACTGATAGGAACTTCAACATTTGAAGGAGACAACATACTGACATTCATAACAAGATATTAATTACTTGCAGTTATTAAAAAGCTGAAACCATCTGCTGGTTATGCATCAACTTTGTTTTAAAACAATGTCCTCTTAGCATTTGAAACTTTCATGCAGTTCATAAAATCATATAATCTCAGGATATCCTGACTTATAAAGGACTCACGAGGATCAACAAGTACAATTCCTGACTCCACAAACGTGTATCTAAAAGTTAAACCATATATATTAGATAGTTGTCTAAACACTATTTGGACACTAATAGGGTTGAGACCCCAACAACTTCTTTGGCGAGTTTGTTCTTGGGCTTGACCACACTCTCAGTGAATATCTAGCTTGAATTTCACATGATGCGGCTTCAAGTCATTCCCCCATATTACCAGACACCAGAGAAATCAGCACATCCATCTCCACTCTCCCTTATGAGGAAGTTATAAACAGCTCCCTCCCCTCAGTCTCCCTTTCTCAAAGCAAAACAAACACAGTATATGCAGCTGTTCCTCTTAAGTCATGCCCTCTAGCTCTTTCACCATCTTTTTCGCTCTCATTTGGATACATTACAGTATTTTTATAGGCTGTTATACTGTTGACTCCAGAACTGCAAAGAGTACTTGATCTGAGGCCACTCCAAAGCTGAGTATGGTGGAACAATCACTTTCTCTGCCCAGTTAGTTATACTGTGCTTAGTGCACCTGAGAAAACAGTTGACTGTTTGGCCAACAGCTTACCTTTGGTCCACATCTTACCTTTGAAGATCCTCCCAAGTCCTCGGAAATCCATCTGGTCTGAACAGTTGAAGACCACTACATATTTTCCAAGGCACCGTCCCATATCTTTCACGGTTTCAGTTTTTCCAGTTCCTGCAGGTCCCACAGGTGCTCCACCCATGTTCATGCCCAAAGCTTGAGCCAAAGTGATGTAACACCTAAAAGGCAACAACCAACCAGGCTGCAGCAGACAGTTTTCTGTATAGTGCCAGGTGAACTTACACAAGGCCTGATTTAAGGAGAAAAGGGAAGTGCTGAAATTATATTCCACTAATTACAATTTAGATCTGTAAGGACAAAACCCCTTCACTCAGTCTCTGATGGAGGGAATACTAAGGTTCATTTCATCATACATAAAGCGAAAGAACAGATAATTCTCAATTATCAGCAACCTGAAAGATCACAAGAAGGGAAGAAAGCAGATACAGAGATGCTACCTAATCTTAGTTTGATTAGCCTGGATACTGAGTTATTTTATCTGGAGTGGTTTTGAAATACGTTATACTGTGGAGTACAATAATGAAAGACAGCTAACCTTTCCTTTCTCCTTCATCTTTAAAATTTGATCACACAGTGCATCCCATTTTCATAAATGAAACATCTATGTATAATGCAGCAACACATCAGCTAATAATTATATATCAAGACTACCCTTAGAATTTTTTTGCATGGAATAGTTAAAAAAAAAAAAAAAACAAAGCAAAATCAAACAAACAATGCCCTTATTTTGCCAGTTATAGGTTATAAGCATTCTTTGCGCTGAGCTAGACAGGTAGATCTCTCTGTTAATAGGATTGCAATTCTTTCAACATCCTTTTAGATCAAAGATCTCCAAACTACTGCAGCTAAATAAAATTGTTTTTCCTGTCTATTCTTCCTTAGCTCTTTTCATTAGCTTGTCTGTAAACACTTACTTTTGTCCTGTATCTCTACATATTTTATCTGTTGGATGTATCTGATCCTCAGATATATTGGCTTCACATACCTAAGAATGAAGGTCACACACATCATGCATGTGGAGACTAATGCAAGTATGTGGCAGAAAATAAGTTGGAAATTATTCACATTATAGGGCACAGAAACAGAAATACTGAAGCATTCCATATGAAATTACTGACTTTGACAAGACTGTGAAAGGTAAACTCTGCAGAGATCAATCCTGCATCCAACAGGAATGACTAAATTGCTCTTGTAAAAGCCAAGGTTTGGCAGAAAAGAACAAAGGAATAAAATTAATCTTTTTCACCTGTCTGTAAGAGGTGTTATGACAAGCCTGTCAGTACAGCCCAAGAATTCATTCTGGTATGTGAAGCTCACATCAGTGATCTTAATCACCATTTTATCAGAGTCTTCATTAAAATAAAATCTACATTGTTTCAGCCACTCAAAGTCCGTAGGGCTCTTGATATGCATGCAGCACTAAGAAGAGAGGGAAGACAAGGCTGTGGCATTCATGGTTAACATTTACTTTCACATTTCTATTACGGCATCTAAGTAGCAAATGCAAAGGCAGCACTGCAAACATAATGAAAGGCATAAAGAACAGCTAGTAACAAAGGAATAGTGGAGAACCTATCTGGATTTTTACCACAAAAATTGCTAATGTATTATTGCTCAATCGCATACTTAGGCAGAGGAACTTCAGGCTTTAGACAAGTATGTCAAAATTCTAAGTAGAAATGAACAGTCCATAACCATTAAGAGTCATTAAGTTCAGTTTACCCTTAAAATTGCCATTCCTTTCAGTCATCTCTACCACTTTAGTTTTACATGAGTAGGAAGCACATAATGTGATATTTGATTTTATAAACTGCTATAAGAATTGTATGAAACTACATGCATATTGGGAAAAAAGATATTTCAAGGCAGTATCATGGTGCTGATATTAAGAAATTCAACAGAGCTGAGAATGTCAAAGGTGCTCTATCAAATATTAAAACAGGATTTAAAAAAATGTCATTCAGTTTGTATCTAAAAATTACACTTTACATAAAATTATTATAACTAGAAACAAATGATTCTACAATGAAAATATAAATGCCTGCCTATCAACAATGGGCTAAAACTCAATAATTCTTTTCTTGAACAGCTTAATTTCAGAATCAGGTCCAGGGCTTCTGATGGGTAAAAGGGTATGCTAGCTTTAAGTTTGATTAAGATAAATGCTTTCATTTTCCTTATTTTAGCATCCTGTGTCAGCATGAGAATGTGTAAAGTGAATAAAGAAATCCCTAAGTAATCATTAAGTATGCTATTGAAACTAGAACAGAGAGGATACCATCTTCAACCAGCTTCAAACTTTTTCCTGTATTAAAACTCTATATTCATTTTATTTACTTGTGGAAATTCATTATGCAGACCAGAGAAAGGAGAATTGCTTACAACAAAATGTATGAGGAAAAAGAAGTCCCTAACTGATCATGCAACAGAGGCGTTTAACTTTAGTGGACCAACATGAAACATAAAATTCTGCTACTGCTTGGGGAAAGGAAAACTCACTGAATTATTTAAAAGGAAACTAAGACATGGTTGAAGCAACATCAGCATTTTTATAATATTCCAGGACACATAATCATTACAGTCATGAAATTAAATGTGTATCTTATGAGGCAAGAGTTCATAGGTATCATAATAGTTTCTTATCATTTCACATTGTTTTATGTGGAAAACCCCTCATAACCCATTGTTAATTTTTTAATACTTACAAGACCATCAAAAATGTCCCTCTGATGCACATGAATAGTGATTAATGTCTCATATTTAACTCGCTCAACTGGACTAAGGTCTTTTGTTGTCGTATCTATCAACATGTTCAGAAGATCCAGGAAAAACTGGTTTGTCTTACGCATAACTTTTTTATCGTGCTTGGCAAGAGTCAAAGCTTCTTCTGAGTCTCTTGTCCAAATCATTTGGATCCCCAATAGCCCAACCTTAGGAAACACAGAAGTATATGCTTCATAATCTTTTCTCTTTCACCTAAAATGTACATTCACAGACACGGAAAAACTAAAGAAATCGTTCTCCTACTATATGTATAAAATTACTTTTCATGCATTCATACAGAGGTCATTCAACCCATGCATTTGTTTTGTGTGTCCCAACTCCAACCATAAACTCGTAGTTAAGTCTGTACTTCAGTCTTGTAGATACTGCCTACAGTGCATTGCTTATACAACTGCTCAATATAATTTTCAGAATACATAAAAATACTACGTGTAACAAATGTATGAGGTATAAATATTAACTAACCAGTGAATAATTAGTGCTTCAATTTGAAATTTTTTTCTGGTAATTCACAAAGTCTTTATTCCATCTCAAACAACATTCATGATCATAAGCGAAGCTTCTACTAAGAAAATAATTTTCCCTCAACACTACCCTCAGTTTCAAATCTTTAGCAATACATAGCATTATCCTGAATATATGAACAAATATACAATTTTACTACTTTTCCTCCAGTAGTCAAGCATTAAGCTTGTAAAGAAATAGTGTTAACATCATTTCATTAATTTATTGCAGTCAGCATCCTTTTTAAACAAGAGCTTTAGGGTAAGATATCTTCTTTTGTTTTCACCTATGTGAAACATAACTTAAAAGACTGAGATTACTCAAATGAAATTAAATGCTATTTTTGCATTTAACACTGGCTGCAACTTTGAATGCAAAGACAAGAAAAAAACCCGATACATATCTGTGAATAATTCTTCAGTCATTTAACAATGATATTACCTGGGCTGGGTAAGCAGAAAGAAATTCAGTAATCTGGAAACTCGTTTCCTGGATGTCCATAGCTGCCTGGCGAATAACTCGATGCAGTGATAGCTGGGATTCCTTCAGGAGAGAACTGAGCCAAACTTCCACATTACCTTCAGCCATTACAGGTCTAGTCAGCTCTACAGTCTCACCTTCTCGTGAACTAATTGACAAGATACGATCATATATCTAATGAAAGAAAAAATATCTTGTGTTTATGGATATGTTGTTTGTCTTTACAATAACTCATATTTTTCTGCAATCACTCCATTAAACTGATTTAAGTAACTAATAAATTATATCAACTGGTTCAATGAAATGTAAAGGCTATTAAATCATTACTTTGCTATGCAGAAAGGCTTTAAACAAAACACTGTCATGAACAAGGAGACAAAACCCAATATTCTGACAATACTGAATTTCATTAAAGTTTCAATGGCAATCCTGTGCCATGTGCTCAAGGATGACCCTGCTTCATCGGGTATGATGGACCAGATGACCCACTGTGGTGCCTTCCAACCTGACCCATTCTGTGATTCTGTGACAACATACACTTTCCAGACACAATAAAGGAAACCTTCCTCCATCACTGATGGGTTAATAGCCTAACAAAATTTACAGCCTTAGAATAAAAAATAATGGAAACAGAAAAATTAAGGAACATGGACAATCAAAGGAATTTCAAAAGCATGAGGAGGTAATTGTTTCTAAGAAAGTGCATACATAAGGAAAAAATTTTGCTATCTGTTCTTGTAAAAGGTATAAGAAAAGTGTTCTTCAAACATCATGTCTGAAGGCATAGTAAGGACAACTCAGGAGAGACAGTAGATACATTTCTTCTTACGATCAAAAAATGAATGGAAAAGTACAAATACAGTCAATGTAAAGACACAAATAATCTCATAAACACTCAAAAGCTTATTTGAGAGGATGACAGAAAAAAGTTCAGTACATGGGTGGGTTTTTCTGAAAATTAAGCACTGGTGCAAATTTTTGGTTTGCTGTTCTACATGAAATTTCACTATGACATAAATGAAGATATGAAACTAAATCTTAAATGAAGAAAACCTACTCAGCATGAAATAGTTGGTGAATGCGGTAAAACAGTTGAATGCCTTATGCAACCACGTAGCCCTCTAATTTAGCAAGTATTACACATTGTTAATGTGAGGGAATGTAACACTGAGGTGTGGATAGTACCTACCTTTTCATGGAACCTGACAGTCTTAATGTTGTCAAACACGTTCAGCAGATGTGCCTGTATATTGTGAGAATTTGATGCCTGGCCAAGAATTTCTAAGAGAGCAGGATCTGACACAAAGAAGAATCGCGGAAATAGCAGGCGCTTTTTCTCCAGGTACCTGCATTTTTTAAAAAATTGGTACAGAAGCCGGGAGGGAGTAGATGGTAAGTGATTAGGTTAATTTACACATCCTTTCCTCTTTAAAAGTGGTATTTCTCACAATTTATTATTCCGATTTTTGTCTGTAGTTATGACAATTTTTATCCATCATCCACTCATGTTAAGCATCTGCTTTAAAGCTATTCTCTTAGTATCAGAAATCATTTCATGGAAAACTTTTATTTGCCATAATCTAAACACCAGTAAAAAGAAAAGAAACTCAACTGAAATAAAATGTTTTTACATGAACTCTTTCACTTGCTGTTTACATCTCTTAACATGAATTTCTCCCAGATCTGTGAAAAGTGTGAATGGGACACACAAATCTAGACTGCCTTCTGGATTGACACTAGGCTAAAACCAGCTTTGTTTTCAACAGACATAGACAGTGAGTGACCCCACAAATCAAATACTTAAAACTGAGTTGGTAGAAATTTCTTTGGTAGTGTTGTATCATCCTGCTAACTTGTTTGCTCAGTTTAACTGAATTCATAGTAGAATAAGAACATGATCTTTGCAAAGTTCATGGGACGGTACTTCAGCAATTGCTCTTTGCCTAGTTACACAATGCACAACCATCTGGCCGAGAATGTAGTCTCGTAGTAATCTTACCCTGTGAGTGATTTCTGACAGATTTCAAGCTGTTCCAGTAAATGTGGCAATAACTGTCCCATTATTTCATCTCCAACACAGCACTGAACAACATTAGGTATTTCATGAGCTCGGGTCATGATCCTTACCCAGGATTTATCAATGTTAGAGAAACGCTTTGCTTCCTGTAGAAACATGACAATGAATGTGGAATGGAAGAAATGGAGGAAGGAAGAGAGAAGAGGGAAAAGGCACCTGCTTGTAGAACCAGCACCTCGTAATCTCAACAGCAATCGTGTCACTAGTAATCACATATCTTCTAGAAATTTTTCAGCTTAGAAAAACACATTTCTTTCTGCTTACACAACAGAGCTTATTTTATACTTGGCTTTCAAGCCTGTTATGTACTTCCTCTTACAATCATTTTTAGAGAAAAAGACAGAAAACTTGTTATACTTGAATTGAGTGCTTCAAATCTGAAGATTTTTTCTAAATCTAAAGTTCATTTTTAATTTGAAAAGCCACGTAAGAAAGTTTAAGATAAGGATTCCTAGCTACTACTATGCTAGTAGTAGGTACTACTAGGTTAGGCTACTACTAGGCACAATGTTTAAATACATATTGGTTAACAGCTTTACAACCTAGAAATAAAAAGATCAAATAGATTACACAATTTTATTATTCTTTCTCACACCACACTTCCCATTGGCACTGCTTACCTAATTTCCTAGCAAGACCAGTTTTGTTAAATACCAAAAGAAATTAAGTTTATGTTACTGCATTAATTATGACATCACAGTTAAGTTTTATTCTTAAAATGTTGATATGCAAAGTATGTCTAGAAACCTTTGGAAGCTGCTTTGCTATGTCACCACCAATAAAAACAGCTTCTAAATAAATCCACAAGTTCTGCACAGTCAGCCAGTTCTCAATGATATCAGTCGTGTTGGAAAGATAGTGCAGCCACTTCTGAATCTGTGTCTTGAAGGGTGTATTGTATCTACAATCAAAAAAAAAAAAGAAAGAGAGACATTTCTTTATTTCAAGAAGAAAACAAGACTCTTGAAAAGCAGCATATAAGTCACAGGATGAGGAACAATTTTTCTGCTTAAAATTTTTCAAGTGAAAGTATGAAAACCTATACTCAATTCAGCTAGTTGGCAGCTCTAGATCAAATCAGCTCCAACTTGCTGCTGTGTACACAAGGTGCATAGCACAGCTCTGATACAACAGAAGCAGAATGGGAGCAAGATTTCAATTTTACTCTAAGCAAAACTGGTTTCAAAAGGGACTACGCAACATCTTGAAAGCTGTAAACTCACAGAGTTCCTGAACTCTCCTAAACTGCTTTTGAGCATCTGTCTGATGATCAAGTTCTGTGCTCCTTATTTTATCTGTATCTTCTGGCATGTGGAACCAAACAAACTGAAGCTCACTTTAACTGGGATTTCCAGCGCCTTCGGCATGAGACAATGACCTATCATAGGGTATACCTGCCGCAACCAGGCAGTGATCTCCCTTATGTCCCCACTTTCTTACATCAGTGAAAACTGTCCAGTTGTTTTTTTGGGAAATCTGAGCTGCATCTACTTGTTTTCAAAAGAACTTATTGCGGGGGATACACTAAATACAATAAGAACTAACCCATGAACAGTTCAAGGACAAGCAAGCTCTTAGGTTTTATCTAGATGTTTATTTACTTTTTCTTCTGTGGTAGATTTGTTCACAAAAACAAAGCCTTTTGCTAATATTTTTATCTCTCCCTCCATTTCCTGTTACCTGTTACTCATAAGAGAACCAAGAATCATCAAGCTGTCCTCCAGGGTAGCAATTGTTTCTGACGTGCTGTCACCTCTTAAAAGAAGTTCCCCACGAGTTTTAAAGTTTGCGAAGATGAACATTTTGTTATCCCATTCAGCTATCACTTGTTTTAACTTCTGCTCAACGTCTCTCTCCTTCACAGCACTTATGCAGATATCCTTTAAATAAACAGGATGCCAAAACAAGCTGTGAATGCTTAAAGTCTCTGGTATACAAATCTAGCTCTTATTTCCTTTAACACTAGGTAACACTATGCTCATGAGCAACTATTTAGTAGAAAGATCTACAAATATCCAAACACCACAGCTAATAATCTGTAAACCACATCACAATTTAATCAACTCTGGGGGGAATAAAATAATAACATAGTGACTACTTTTCATATTTAAGGTCACAAAGCAAGGCATCCTCACAAATTAACTCCTGGGCCAAATTGCATGACTTAAAAAAGAGAAGTTGACACCACAATATATTTGCGTCACTATTTTATACAAAAACCTCAAGCAATAGTTCATTTCCTTGTTCTTTCTACAAAAATGTTTTGATTTCCTTCTTGCTACTGTTACTCCTGTACTATACGAGCAGATTTTTTGATTTCTTATCTCTATTTTTCTGCCTGCACAATACCTCTATTTCCTCTTTATATCTTAATAGTGGAGCTTCCATTATATTCCTCAGTTTGAATGTTTCACTCTCCACGTCAAATCTGTGTTCAGTGAGATCTGTAATCTGCTTCCAGTGCCGAGGCATCATTGCTTTACTTGACATGTGTTCAAGCAATGGGCAACATTCACTGAAGTCCTCTATGGTCTTCATTAGGTCGAAAAAAGGCTGCCATTCCTTTACAGCACGAGGGAGCTTACAGCACCTACGTTGAGATAAAGCAAGCTTTTTCAAAAAGTTCCAAATATTCTTTCTTTAAAGCCACAGTATATGGTTTTAACGGCAGAACAGATACCTTCCAAATTCAGGTTACCTCTAATTTAGAGCTTCTGTATCTGATTCTCCATGTAAGAAAGTCTGTTTCCAGTCTATTTCAATGACTGATAGCTGGGCAGGCACCTACAGACTCCCCTCAAGGAATGTAGCTGCATAATTCTAATACGCTCTGTGCAAATGATCTTCAAAACCAGTTGAAACACTTTACATCTTGATTTCATCTTTTGGTGAGGCTGATGCTATGCACTGCTCTGAGCTCTAGAAAAACCCTGTTCCTCAGGTTTTAATTCTTTAAATTGTTTGATTCCTGGTTTGATGAAAAGTTCAGCTTCTATGCATGCAATATAACCCATTTTGCAGAAAAACTATTCAGCAATTCACTAACTTGCCTTTGACATCTAGTGTAAATCTGTCTCTCATGAACAGTGCTACAACAAAAAGGTGAAAATTTCCTTCATGGACAAAAAAAAATAACAATTTTAAGATATATTCCAAGCTGATTAAAAAAGTTAGCCAAGAATCTGTCTAAGGAACAATAATGCTCAACATTTAGAATCTAAATTCCTCTTGATTTTATGGCATTGGTAATGGATATATTTTTCAATTTAAATTCACTTTTTTTGGGCCTCAAAAAATAAGTACATGCTCCTATATGATTATTGGTGCTAACCAATGATAATCATATTCAAGAAGTACTTTAGGCAACTTTAACACAGCAGTAGTTTCTCACCTGTTCTGAAACTCCAGAAGTTCTCTGTTAATTTTTTCAGTGTCTAATTCCGACCAAAGAATATCGTAGTAGCCACTGATTGTGTCAATGACACTGTTATATAGATTATAGAGTTTCTGCAACAGATTCAGTTGCTTCTTTATTTCAAGAAGGTGAGGATACTGAGTAACTGGCAAACCAAAAAGATCTTCTCCACCTGTACAAGTTATATATTTCCGAAAGAGATTATCACATCGATTCTAAGAAAGAAAAAGAAAAAAACATTAAATAAAATTAAATAACTAAATATTAAATATCTGAAATTATTATTAGAGTTGCATTAAACTAAAATCTAGAAAATAATAGAAAGCCATAGAGAGATAATAACAGCTTACACTGTCAACAGTTTTGTCAACAATTTTTCTGAGAAAAGTAACTTTTAGCTAGCTTGGAGGCACATTTTTAGAAGCTGACAGGAAAGCCATTTACTTCATGTGGCACAGTGACAGAACAATAAATGCTAAGATTGCACTTGAAAGAGGTGAATCATGACACGCAAAGCAAAAAAAGGTGGATACAGCAAATTCTACCTCTTCAAGTATGCTGTGCAAATCATTTATTGAATGTTGAAGTAAGAATTACTACCATTAAAGCAGCGAAGAAAAGCATAATTTAATTGTCAATTGCAATGTAACTCAGGGAACATAGTAGAAAGTCAAATGAATAGCAGTATGAGAAAAAGAAAAGCATTAAAAATTGTCATTGCAGGAACAGATATTAATCATGATACAAAGACAGATTTCAACCAAAAAATAAACACAATAATGAACACAAGAAGTCTATAGCCAAATACACTAAACTTGAGGGAAGGCTCTCATCAAGATATTTGTATCTAGTAATCGTTACTCATTATCTATGCAGCCTTTCTGTTAACTCCTAAAAAATTTAAACAGCATTCTTTGCAAATGCATAGAAAAATTCCAACTTATTTTTCACTAAGTTAAACAGATTTTGCCAAATCAGTAACCCTATCTATCAATGCAAATTCATTCAACTACTGAGATTCATTCTTGGACCGTTTAGGCGTTAACTCACTTGTAATATGTATTAAGTTATGTCTTAGAATTAACAGTACCTGGAATATAGTAAGCCTGTCACTGGCTTCCTGAGGTGTTAAACCAACCACCATTGGTCCATTCTAAAAGAAAAAGAAAAAAACCCAACCAAAAAAACAACAAAGAAGTTAATATAGAGGATGAGAATAACCACAATTTATTTCTAATCAGCATTTTCTAAATGCTAATATCAAACACTTTTGCAGCTTCCAGATCCCCTCCCTACATCAGAGAACAACTGAACCAAGAGATGACAGTTAACCTACTAAAACAAGCACTTTTTAAAAAAGGATTAGAAGAAAAAAAAAAGGCAACTAATTGTCTTTTAATGCAGAAATTTTCATTACACCGTAAAAGCTAGGCAATCATTAGCAATCATAGCTCCTTTTTTGAGTAAAAGCCAGCATTACATAAAAAATGATACAAGATTAGTTCAGCTTCATTCATTTCTATTCTAATGAAAAAGAATATAAGAGCCTAAGTCACTTGTACATTTATCCAGCATCAAAAAACTCTTCTTTCTAACATAATTTCTCGTTAATCCTAGTCTTCACATTTGCTCATGCTAACTAGATGTGTTTCATAAACCTTAAATATCTCAATTCCTAATTTTTAAGAACTCAGTACCAGCATTACTCACTTCAGTCACGTACAAAACATTAATCAAAGCCTGCCCTGCACTGAAACTCAAATACCATCTTAACAAGAATAAACCTACTCAGCAGTAGAGGGCCATCCCAATAATTAGTCAAACCCAAACATTTTTCCATGCTCCCATTGCTCCTTAAAAATTTCTCTAAAATAATAAAATAGAAACACTTGCCTGATCATAATCTGAATAGAACTGTGCACAGTCTTCAGTAAAATTTTTCACAGCACTAATAAGCTCTCCTTTGAATTTTGGCTGCAAAGCAACAAGCTCATTCTGCACTTCATTTGCACGGATTAGCAGTTTTTCCCAAGTGTAGTGCAAAGTGTCCACCTTCTCTGTCTCTTCCTTGGCAACAAGTAGATCATATTTGTTCAACATAGCATAGGATTCCTGCAAGAAAGTTAGATTAAAATACATAAAATGGTAACTTCAGTTAACATAAAATGGTAACATATACGTATGCTTACATTTTAAATTTTTAAGAACGGAGAATGATTCGTTAGAAAAAGAAACTGTAGCCAGATTTTGATAATAGCCATTATCAAAATCTGGCAAACCCATACCAAACTGGAAGAAACATGAGAATTTTTTTTTCGCAGAGCATTGATTTCCACTTGCACCACCAACATATGAACAGTCCCCATACTGAAAACTCTTACTGAATTTTCACAAAAACACAACTGAAATTCACTTTCTGTAAATTAGCACAGGGTAGGGTAGCAATAAACCTGTGGCATAACAGTTTCATTTGAAAATTTTTTATTAAGTGGAATTATTTCCATTCATGCTTTCCAGTGCGATCAAATTGTAGGCAGATTGCAAAAATGGAAATGTAACTATCTACTACACCACTACGTGGAAAATACGTCAGCCTCCCTTTCAAAAACCTGAAGCATCACTTCTTGTGCCTAGGGCCTCAAGGCTCCTGCTTGCAGAATTGGAAGCTTATAAGGAAATTATGGGCAATCAGGAGTCATGAACATGTCTTAGAAAAAAGAATTCTACCGAAAAATCAATGGTGCATTTTGCCAAACTATAGCATTCTTAAATAAATACTCTCGTCAGGAATGCAGAGAGACAGTTACCATCTGTTTTTAATTCTGCCGTTTGTCAGATGTTCAGTAAATGCATTCTATCACATTACCTTCTTTAAGGAAGTCAGTTGCTTTTGTTTATTTTAACCTATGGTATAGCTGATTAAAGCAATCAGTCTCATATAGTCAGCTAACATTATCTTTTTACTCCTCTTTAGGCTTAGTTAAAAAAAAAAAATCAGGAATCTCATTCCTTTTCATACACAGACTTCTTCCACAAAGTATGAAAAGATTTCTTGCATTAAATATCTGTATTCTCATCTTTCTCTTATCTACATCACTCAAGTTCTGCACTGTTCACTAAACCACCTCTCACCTCAGCAAGTTTACATTTGCTCAAATCAGAATTTCACACAAAAAGGTTTACAGGAACACAACAGGTCTGTCACTCAACACTCAACACATATTAAATCATACATTTTCAAAGTTCACTGTTAAGCTTTAACCCAGAAAATAACTGCTCTCTTGAAACTGTACCCATACATGCAACATTGTCATAGCTACCTCAATGGGCCCAATTTGAGAGTCAATAGAGATCTGTAGTTCTCTGATCTCTTTTAAAGCTGACATGGCTATTCTGATATCATCCAGGTCCGTGATGCTGCGATTTAACTTCTTGCCAGTTTCCTCTATAAAAGTCAAAATTGCTTCCATCTGTGTTCTGTACTTCTTATTGCAATGACACCCCAGCAAAGTCATCCAGGCTTTGGTTTCTGATCTCAGTGCTAGCTTCAGATCAACTAAAAATATTGAACAATTAATAGATATTATATATTGTAGATATTTTTTAAAATGCACTCAATATTTTTTATTACATGTCTTCTCTTCAGTGCCAGTTCTGGCTTTTCAGTCTAACCATTCACATACAGAGATGATGAAATCGCATGGACACCTTGAAGTGGCTTATAAAATTGCTTGCAATTCACAACTGCTTTCCTCCTATTCTTCTCAGAATTTATCATCTTTTCTACTGGAAAGATCATCTAAAAATGTTAAACAATTAATAGATATTGGATATCATAGATATTTTTTAGGATGCACCTACTAGAAAGACGAGGCTGGACTCCGTACTTGTCCTCTCGTTCGTTTTACCCTTATACCAACTTCTGTCCTATACACCGTTAATGTATTGGTTAATATTCTCCTCTAAGTCTAAAATCTTTTCAAAAATTAATCTTTAAAAAATAATGTGGGGAGGAAATTAGGAGTCTAATTATGAAAGCTGAAGAAACAAAGTTTGATCATAGCATCAGTGGAACAAAGTAACCGTTAAGTAGAAGGGGGTTCAGCTGTCTCACTGCATGCAGCCAGGCATGGAGAAAAGCAACATAAACTTATCATCTTACTCCCGTGAAATATGTACCCCTGGGAATCAGTGGCAGAAGGACAGGCAAACATCTACCATCCACCCCATACGTGAGCAGAAGTATCCAGGTGGGGTAATAAACTCCAGCTAAGCCTCACAGATTTTCTCATGTTAGTGTTTTGTTTGCATGCACTTACGGCCAAAACAGCAAATAGTCCTTCTCTCTCCCTTTCTCCTTCCCATTTTAATCTAGTTCACCCATGCAAAACTAAGTCACATCTCTCCTTCCTACTGGAGTCAGAAAGTACATTTCTCTGGAGAGAAGCTGAACTCTACCAGTGTACAGTGCAATAGCTCCCACGCAGATGTATTCAGGCTCAGAATTTATTTTCAGGTCCAGGTCTTGGAAATGCAGAATTTCAGATTCAAATTCAGAGAGTAATGGGTTTCCCACCATCAATTTATCAATGGTTTCCTCCTTGTCCCTCTGCCATATATGGTGGTAACAACTAAAACTCTCCAAAGCTGTAAGAATCTCCTGAAAGACATTTACAAGTTCAAAGAAAGATTATCAGCATCACATATATAGCATACATATAATTTCTTAGCAGCTGTTCATTAGAGTACACAAAGAACTCTGCAGTGGAGCAGGTTGAATTGCCTCACTAGACAAAAGGCTGCCGGTAAATTTATGCTAAAACAAGTTCCATTACTGATCACACATTGTGCCAGAAACTCTATGTTAATCACATCCAATTTGTCAGATCAGTTCAAGCATTTGCCAAATAAGTGAATCTTCAGTCAATAAAATCATTGGAATCAGTGGGAAGTAAAGTTCAAAACTAGGATACAGTATACTTGTCCTTCCCTGCTGTTTACTGGGCTAGAAACTGAAACCTGAGCTCCAGGGCCCAACATAACAAGAAAAATTCACTCTCAAATAATGAAGCTATGAGAAAAATTTTTTTTTTAATATTAATTTATACACTCATTTCAGGTCCCTTTGATTTGAATATCATTTAATGAGTGTGCAAGAGAATTATTTTTCTGGTTCTCAGGAGTTCAGAAAAATGTGAGAAAATTAAAGTTAAATTATCACTGCATCAATTAAACAAGTAAATGAGAGGTGACTGCTACGAGAGAAAATCCACATCATGACTTATGATAAATATAGTACATCCAGGCATTTAAAGCTGGCTAAATAATAAACATTTCCAATATTATAAAATACCAAGTACCAAAATACCATGATAACTATCCACCATTATCAACTACTCAGCACCAGCCTAGCAGTTATGCTTTAGTACCACTGAAGTTATAAGCCTTGAGTCAAAGATTTTCACATGATAAGACTCTTAAAAGGTTGGACCAGCCCCAGAAGAAGCTGATGCAGAGCTCCCTAAAGAAATAGCAGTTCCACACCTACAGTTTACTCAAGAGTGCATAGAATAAGAACAAGGCAAAGAAGTCACGCATATCCTTTAAGCTAAATCCTAACCTACGCTAGCAAATCCTATGCAGCACTTTACAAATGCCAATCTGACAGCCAGTTTTCTTCTAAAAACCCTCATAGCTTCTTCATAATGTGGCAGAAATCATGCTAGCTACATTAGGTACACACAACTCAACTACCTCTAGAGTTTCTTATGATGTTTTAATTTATGCAATACTCAAAACCTCAAATTTTGGAACAGGGTACACTTAATCCATGCTACACTTTTAAAGCATATTTGCAATTTTTCAGCCACGTGTTTTCCATCCATCATCCTAAACTTTTTCTGTATTACATTTAATCACAGCTTTAAATGCCTACCCTTATTACCTAAGGATATTAAAAGTAATACATTGATATCCCTCGGATAGTGATATTAGATTAACATCTCAATTGTCTTACCCTTTTTGTAGAATTGATAGCACTGCTGAGTAAAGATACTAATTTAATAATTTCTTTGTTCTCTGAAACATTCTTGAAGTAGTTCTGGCTTTGCACTGGATCAGATGAACTGAGTGATGCTGCATCTGATAAACTATCTATAAAAGAAGATTCAAATATAAAAGCAGGTTTAGGACAGACGTACTGTTTAGGACAAGTAAATTCCTATAGAGAAAAATGAATGACATTTTTTCAACAAGTGTGCATTTTAAAGTTAGGTGTTCTTATTAATCAAAAAGGCAACTAGAAGTCAAGGAGGCCAACATAAATTCATAAACATCTCTATTTCAGTAAAATTACTCCATCTAGGTATCCTGTCAAATTTGGAACAAGTTCCACTCCAATCTTTCAAACAGAATCTTTCCTTTTCTCTCACCCCTCCACAAGGTTTATCCTGTATACTTCACCTAAGTGATTTACTTATATATCCGCGTTTACTTACTTATATATCAGCACTGAGCATTTTTATTTTCTGAAATACCCCAACAACTGGCAACTTGAAATACAAATTACCATTAACTCTGAGAAGATGACCGTAGTCAGTCCCCAAAAAGGAATAAAAGATAAAAAATTGCATCAGTTAGCAAATATCCACAAGTTTGACTTTACCATCATTTTTTAATTCATCTCTTGCAAGCAAAATTCTTAGTTTTGGAAGACTAATTTAACTTCTTAACCAAGTATTACTTGGTTATTAGTTGGTTACAAGTATTACAATTCAAGTATTACTGTCCTACTTTTTAGGTGCATAAGAGAGAGCTAACCTAAAAAGACTCAAATGTATTTTTTAAGTATCTCAGGTACAATGTAGAACAATTAACTGAGTTTGATTTTAAACCATTTCAGAGAAGAAAAACCCAGCAAACAAAGATACCATCTTAAATTTCCTTGAACTAATGACTTCAATAACCTAATGTGTGATCACAAAACAGAATAATGAAAATCCTTTTAGAAATTCTAGTCTATTCAATGTTCTACACAATCCTGTCTACACCAATACTGTGATTTATATAGACATTTCTATTCAATACCAGGTATTGTGTAAGTTCAGCTCACCCTTCTTAAAGGGTAAGTACAAGTTTTAAGATGCCATTTGAACATGCCAAATTACAATCGACACTGGCAAATCATGAAAGGTTATTGTGTAGCAAAAGTGACTATAATTGTAACCAATAAGTGATGCAACTCCTTGAGCACAAAAGAACCCCCTTACTCAAATCCACAGAAGGACAAGTGGCAAACCTGGCTTCTAACTTTGGCAGGACGTTCCCCCTCTCTGGTGGCTGAGGCATTTGGAAGAGATAACTCAGGCCAGATTAATAGCCCACCAAAGAGTCAGACAGCCCAGCAGGAGGTCAGAGAGCCCAGCAAGAGGTCACCTTCACGCTCCTGAAAGTCTGAGCCCAAGCCCCGAGTACACATCTTGGTATGAGAGCAGATGTGGAAAGAGATAAAGGAAAATAAACATCGGTGACCAAAAGACATGGTTCTTGGGTCTATAAAAGCCCACATGAATTACTACAGAAGCAGAAGCCTCTTACACACTCCTTGGGAACGTGTGAGAAGATTTCTCTCCGAAGACTGGATGCAACTTTGAGGTTACTTTTCCGAGAATTGAGAGAGGATTTTTCGATGTCTGCTCCATCAAGAATTGGCGGTAGGAAACATTGAATCCTAACTTGTACTATTTCTTAGCTAGCTGTAAATTTAATGGTACCTTTAACTCCACGTGTACGCTAGTATTCCCTTTTTGTCTTATCCCTGTGTAGTAACAGTCTGTTTTAAGTCTTATGTCTGCTAGTTTTGTGTCTATTAATAAATAATTCATTTTATAATAGACCAAATCAGCCATTATTAAAGAACTTGCCAATGGGAGTGGGATTTTGGGGTGCTGGACACCTCAATAACACGACTGCCTGCTGCCAGAGGCCTGGGCAAAAAGGCAGGGACCGATTTAAACCTACGCCATCCATTCATAACACTAATGAGAAAGAGATTTCTTCTCTGAGGCAATTTAAAATATATGAGGCAGTTTAAAATCTATCAAGTCCACTGGTTTTGATGTATTTTGTAATTAATATCTTCCAATACATTCTGTATAAATCACATTTACCTAACGTTCAAATTCAGTGATGTCAGAGTTTATCATTACCATGGATGTTTTTCTTTCCAGCCTCTTTCATTACATCATCAGAATCGCTGTCTCTGCTCCCACACCGCAACAGAACAACTCTTCTCTCTAACACCTTCTTCTGAAGAGAGAATAACAATTTTTTTTATTTGCAGCAGTTTTGCACCATTAGTTCTAAGGAACGCTGTTAAAAACACCAACCTTGGATATTCTCTCCATGCTCCAGTGTCGAACTCCTTTCATTACTTTCACAATACTGTCTACAGCTTTATTAAGTGTCTGCTGTACCTCATCCAAAGAGGGTATCATGATGATATTAGGGATAGATAGGTTAATAGTAGTCCTAATTATAGGATGAGCATCTTTTTTCTGCTTAGAAGTACTGTGATTTTCTAAATAAAAGACAAAAACAGAAGACAAAAACAAAACAAAAACATTGTTCATATTTTTTTCAAGACATCAAGCTAGGCATCATTTTGATATAAACCAATAAATCTATCTCCTAATGTAGAGTATTGAGTGTAATTTCTGAATGGAAAGAGAATTCCTGAGTAATTTATAAGATGTGCTGCTAAACTCTACAGCAGCACAAGGGAAAAGTAAATGCAAAGCTATTTTTCTCCATGAAGCTCCTCTTCAACTCCTTCTGTGCAGCTAAACTCCAATTAGCAGACAATTTTGTTATCAGATGATATTCCCAGTCAGCATATTCAACTGGGCCCAGAACCTCCTTAAAGTCTCAGAGTACTGTATAAGATATAGAGACCAAAGACAACTGCCCTTATTTTTGGTTCTTAAAGGCATGCAACAATAAAACACTTCAAAAGAGTATTCCAACACCATGTATGCAAATATCTGAAGGCAATTAGTAAGAGAAAAAACACACCTCTATTTTTTTTTATACAGTTTTAGGTGAAAGCCAAGGTCAAACAGGTCTTGTCAGCTTATCAAGTTATCAGTTTTAACTTGTCAAGTTAACAACTGATAATTTATAACTTAAGTGATAACTTATCAAGTTATGAAGGTCTTATCAGAAATTTATCTATCAAGTCTAGCTCCAAATAAAATATTGGCTTCAGAACAACATGGTGAGTCCTAAGAGAAACAGCATTATAATGACACTTTCCTACTGTCACAAGAAAAAAATACCTTTGGAAATACACAATGTTATCAATTGTTAAGACAGCTTAATCAAAATCCCTTTGTTTTCCCCTCTTTTACACTTGCGACTTATTTATATAGTTATGGATATTACATTTACATTTTTCTTTATATAGCCTAAGAGAGCAATGTACTGCAATGCAGCTACCTAAGAAGTTGATGGTGGAAGATGCATGAATGCGCTTGCGGATGGTCTCCAGGGTGTTTCGAGTGACTTTCAAAAGGGCATCAATGTTACGATTATTGAAGTAAGAAAGCACTTCATTGGCTTCTTCCTCTAACTTTTCTAAATCCATTCTCTTCTTCTTTGCTGTAGGAGACAGGCCAGCCCACATCTCGCTGGAATTCTGTGAGGAAGTCAAGCTTTTTGATCTTCTTTCCTCTTCTATTGCTAAAACATCATAAATCTAGTTAGTCAAATTGACTTAAGGGACGTGAAAATACAATAAAGCAACATCTCCACAGGTGTCTGAAATAATTTTAAAGAAGTGCAGAATTATTCATTTGTAATCTGTACCTTAATGTAACATGCCTTTTATTCCTATCTGCCTTCTTATTCAGTGTGATTATCATCAAAATTTAGATATTATTTCTTATTCTCTTTCTCTAGGAAGTCCAGCAATTAACCAAGGCTACTAAGTAGTTCTATGGCACTAACTTTTCAACATGCAAGTTAGATAAATAATATGGACCTATTTTGTAGATGATAAACGATTATTAGATTATTCATTATCCAGGCAAATTCAAAGAAACGTCTTTAGACATTAGATATGCTTCCGTACTTCAGTCACCTAAGCTACAATGTCCCCCAACACAAATTATCAGCATGAAAAAGAAACAAACACCAAGCAATACAATACAATACAATCTTCTTACCTGTATTTCTGACCCTTTTTTCACCACTGGGTACAATTGACTTCTCATCTTCTTTACTGACCTGTTCCTCAGTGTCAAGTAAAATGTCAATCAGATCATTAGCAGCGGCTTCCACCAGTGAGCTTTTTAAGTGTAAAGTCCGAGAACCTTTTATACAGAGCTCCTGTTATCAAACCAAAACAGAGATATGCTCTTATTGTCACAATTCTCATGTCAATTTCACAGTCATAGCAGCCTTTATTAACACGAATGCCAAGGCCTAAGATTTGTGAAAAACCAGATCTATTTACAACATTAATTTTAAATTGGTTTGTTCCAAACTATTAAGTATTGACAAAACATCATAAATGTCTTTCAACATTGCTTTGCGTTCTTTCTCAAATCACATGATTCATCCGTAGTTAAAGTCACGAATCAATGTTTATAAAGCCTAGTTCCACTAAAAGGCTCCCAAAAGCAAGCACCTCTTAATTTTCTTAACTTTCCAATGTAGACGTGGGAGATTCAACACTTCTTTTAATCATTGCCATTTTACATTAATTGGCTGTTCCATAATGAGTATTCGCCAATCATATTTCCCATTTACAGCTAAATACAAGATAAAATCTATACAAGCTGTATTTATTATTAGAATAAACACAAAAATTATCAGCTGGAGGGAGAAGAAATCAAAGAACAAGATTAAATAAAATTCAGAAGTCTGTTACAGTATTGTGCATCATTTTTCTCCAATACTTATAAAAAAATCAATCAAGTATGCTTCAGCTAACTATAATTTTCACCTATAATGGCCTTTTAATTTTTTTCCTTCTTTGTTGTCTTATATGTCATTCAGCTTAAACAAACATGACCGCCTTTCTTTAATCAAAAATTATTGGAAATATTCAGCCATTTGCAAATTTTAAGACATAATCTTTGGCCTTCCTAATGATTCTGTTGAGTTGAAAGAGAAGGCAGATCTGACTTGCAATATCATAGCAACCACTAAACAAAGTACTCTGGGATTTTTCCACTGGATAATAATTTTTGTTGCAGCAATTTCTTTAGAAACTTAAAGACACCTGTTAGATGACAGAAATTATTTCTAGTCCCCTCTAATTAAGAATTGCAGTAAGCTTACAAACTGTTACTATTTTCATTGTAACCCATAACTGGCGTTCGTATACCACTTACTCTGCTAACTCAAATCAATTGGCTGTTGTAATTGGTATGCAGTTGTTCAAGTTTTCAGGTTATCACACAGTGCAGAGAGGTTTTTGTGCTCGCTCTCACATATTTTTATGTTAGAGAATATAGATTTTTACTACCTGCCCAATCAGGAAGGTAGTAGCAGGATCAACAAAAATGACTATGGATTTTGAAGCTTACAAACTACTACTCATTCCATATAACATTATTCTAAATTTTACTCTGTGTTTAACAACAAGGTGAGCTGTTACAATGGCCAAAAGAGAAAAGGCCAAAGAGTTAAAAATACTAAGATAATCAAAACTTTCATTTGTAATATTTATTGCTGCAAGAGAAAAGGAATGAGGATTATCTACTTGATTTTCTACAGTCTTCATAAAACCAAAGTTTATTTAAGGAGAAAACACATTAGACATTAGAACCTAAAATGCAAGAATACCTTACTATTGCCTCACAAAATTACTCTGACATTCAATTTAATTATGACCTTAATCAGCTTTCTAACCAACAATTTACATGTTTATGGTTAATTACCCTCAACATTTTGATGGGGTGAAGAATGGGGCTTTTCCCAGAACACCTTTCCCCAAGTACTTTTGCATATATTTTACACATCCCATTACCAGCTCAGGAGAGTTTGAGATACTCATTACACAATCCTTTCCATAGTATTTGCTCTTCTCAAGCAACTGCTGGAGAATTCCCTTATTTAAACAGGAACAACAACAGAAAAAAGACACTATCATAGAGGTAAAATTTTTGAGTGATATGAAAGCGTAAAAAAAATATCATACGCTATCCGGCTTGATATTAATAATGCATAGAAAAGAACATCTCAGCTCAGATCCCTTTGCACTTGCTACTTTTGTTCCTTTTTAAGGACCCAGCCAAGCAAGTGGGGATTTCCATGCGTATCCCAAGCACGCTTCATAAATTCTGCATTCAGAATTTTTTATCTCATAAAAAAGAAAAATATCTTAACTCAAAGTCATCAATCTCTTCTTCATGAAACTTTTATCTACTAACCTTAGTCTTTTGAAGAAATTCCTCACAGCTCTGTGGTTCATCTTCTGGCAACCTACAGAGTGGTACTCTATTCATTTCTTGAAGGACAGCATCAATACGAAATTCAACCAAGTCATTCACTCGATCGAGCAATAACTCCAGCTCAGCTTTTGAAGAAAACAGAAGATGCAAGACAATCTTAAAAGTTTGAATCAGTCACCTTTGCAGAGTCCCATTTAAATTTTTACTTCAACAAACTATCACATTCAATTGTATATGAATTTTACACCTTAACCAATTTACTTCAAACATCTAAACTTTCATGGCAAGCTTCACCACAAGAATCATAATTAACTTTTTGCATAACATATGCTTACCTAGCGTATGCTATCTACATGCTAAAAGATAACTATAATACTATATAAATATAATCTATTGTATAAATATATATCTTATAGCTTTTTATATAAAACATAATATATTATAAATATATATAAGATTAACTTAAAGGATACATGTTTCAAACATGAAGACATTAATGTTTAATTGAGAGCCAACAATATTTCACCTTCTCCTATAACTTGAACTAGTAACAACTGGGAGAACCTACTAGCAACAGAAGCTTTCAGCAAATGAAATCTCTATGCTTCAAACAAATGCTAGAAGCCAAACAATAGTTAACAGAAAACAATCACTAGAATTTTCAAAGTTTAATAGCAATCTGGTCTCAATGCTGAAGCTGAAACAGCAGAAAGGTGCCTGTTCCAGACTCAAACTACTTGTATTATTCAGAATTAAACTGAGCACAATGTCAGGCTAGCATCCAAAATGCACTTTAATTTGCCATTTCAACTGAAAAAAATTTCCACTATAACTACTTACGCAATTTCAAGAAACAAAATCTGTTTGCTGTATTAATTAAGCTAAAGAAAAAGGAATTTGGTATCTTCAGAAAAAAAACACATCTCAGTGCAACCTTGTGATAATCTTTTGAAAAGACTACAAGCTCTATATTCTCCATTCTCTCCATTTTCTAAAACTGTTGTCCAAGGTGTGTGTACATTAGTTTTAAAGAGATTGATATTTAAAAGAAAAAAAAAGATTAATATGAAATGCTATTGAGCAATGACAGAGCCGACTGAGTCAGTGTATTATTCCCTGAGAAGTTGTTTGTACATTATAGAAACAAAAAAGCAGGACTAGGAAAAGTCTGAAACCTAGGAGCGCTTTTAAAAAGTAACTATCATTCTTTAAATTCAGAATACACTAGATCTTTTGCACAGTACTTTATGTTTGGTGTACTCCCAATGACCTAACATATACATTAGTAAAAATTTGATGAACATACAAGACAAAAAGAAGGTGGTGTTATAAAACAAATGTTTCATGAAATACAGGACAGGTGAAAATTCTGATATCTTTTATGTATAAATCAATTAAGTGAAAATCATGTAAAGAATTGTAATCTCATAATATAACTTGCATTTTTATAGAACAAATAATCAGAAGTTAATGGAAGGAGGCAAGTAACCTACCTAGCTTAGAAAAAACTGCATTAATATATTTCTCAATATTCAAGGATGTCCAGTTCAGTAACATTAGACCTGGCTGGATAGCATTATCTACATTTAATAATCGAGGAGCCATCAGTTCTTCAAAAGGGTGTTGTATTTTCAGTTTAATTCTTTTGTATTCTGCCAACATCACCTGAAATAAATAATGAAAACATTAGTTAATATACACTGATTTGAACCTCTTCATATACACATATTTATGATCACTTAAACTAAGAAAATTCATCTCTATGTACATTACTGAAATTCTTAAGAAGTTATAATTAATTGCTTGGGAAAGGTTTTCATTATTTTTGGCAGAAGTTCACTATTTGTTGCTCTTTGGGAATTACTACTTCACACAGAAATCAATCTTTATTTGCATTGGTGCTGTGATAGAGTTAATTTCATTCTCAGTGGCTCACATGATGCCATGTTTTAGATTTGTGACCACAACTGTGTTGCTAACACAATGATATTTTGGATATTGCTAAACAGTGATCGTACAGCATTGAGTCCTTTTCTGCTTCTCACACTACCCTGCTGGTGACTGGGGACACAAAAGAAACTGGGAAGGAACGCAGCCAAGACCCCAACTGATTAATGGGATCTCGTACCTATGACGTCATGCTTAAAAATGAAAGCTGGAGGAAGGAGGAGGGAGGAGGACACTCAGAGCTATAGGGTTTGTCTTCCCGAGTAGCTGTGATACTGCCTTGTTTTCCCAGATTAATCCCTTATTTTATTTTCCTTGTGCACGCAGTTTTTATCTTCCCTATTAAATTGTCTTTATCTCAACTCACATGTTTTATATTTTAACCTTCAGATTCTCTCCCCCATCTCAAGGAGGAGAGTAAGGAAGCAACTCTGTGATGCTTGGCTGCCTACTGGGCTTAAACCACATGACAGAAAAATCTTGTAAATTTCAGTCTGTAAATGAGTGTAAGAGAAGACAAAAAACCCAAGGGAAAAAATACAACTAAGTGAATATCCAAGCAATTCTGATAAGACCAGCCTTACCAGAACTTTAACGTACTATTGTCTTTCTAATGCCTCCTTAACCTGCTGATGTAGTTTCACATGTTTGGCAATAAGATTATGACTTAAAGTCTTAAAGACTTTATGACATATGATTTTTTTTTTTTTCATTTCAGAATCAAGTAGTCCTCTAAAGCTATAGGTTTCTGGACACCTATCTTTGAATCCCCATTTTGAGTCATCGAGAATCTTGTCTGTTCATAGGCAGATGAAATGATCCAGAGGACTAGAGAAAGGGAGGTTTCAGCTTCTCTTTTTCAAACTATTCCACAGACATCTGTGTAAAACACCAGCACCAGAAAAAAAAGCTGCTACTTGCTGCATGCTTTACACTTTTTAAAGGCAGACCACCTGTTCCTCCCTCCCAGTTATCCTCTCAAAGCAAGTGCTGTCCAATGTTGACATCATTATTGGATGAGAGATAAATTGCTTATCATTTAGAAAGTAAGCAACAGCATGAGGCATCTTGTAAGCCTCCTTTCCTCCCCATCCTCATCTCTGTCCCAGACTCTGCAGAGCTTCTCCAAACCTATGCATCTGCAAAGTAACTTCACGGAAAACATGAAGCCAAGAAATTTTTTTTTAAGATCCTCAAGACAGTCATATAAATAAAAAAATAGATTTGCAAATGTTTTCTTAGTGCATAATCGTTGATCTTCATTTTTTCTCTTCTATATGTATAGAACCCAGGCATCTTAATGTACAGTACACATACATAAAATAACTAAAGTAAACCCACGTGCAAATTGTTGACAATCTTCTTGTACCAGTCTCTCTCCTGTTGAATAACACTTGCAAATGGTGGAATTTCAAGGCACATGTGAGCCATGCAATGTGTTTCTCTGATTAAAGTTAATATTTGAGGGTCAAAATTCACAAATAATTCTCCTGTTTCTGGAGCTTTTACCAAGAGGGTTGCTTGAAGTCCTCTTTTAGTTAATTCAATCTGCAGGAAACAAAGTCACCATTCCTTATCAGAGAAGCCACTACAACAAAATACTTTGTTTTGGATATAAATACCATTTTTGGCAGATACTAAAATAAAGTACTGCTGACAAAGATTGATATAGTATGCGAACCCAAACCAAAAATTTATTAATACAATCTGTATGTACCCAAGTGCTTAATAATCAAATTGCTATTTATCCGACAGATATTTTTCTATTGAGTCTTGGATGTTATGAGCTGCATTTCACATTCCAAAATCAAATCAGAGCCATAGATTTTCTTGCTTCAACCATCTTATATCTTAACCCTCATCTCCTTAGAAGTTATTGCACATTCTGCAATAAGGCTGCACACAACCTCCTCGATGAAATAAAGTGTTCTTGGATAACCTCTTCATATATCTTTTGAATAGACTCATCCCCATTTCTCCTTTCACTTGTTTTCCAATACGTAAAATATACACCACATTCCAATCTTAATGGTACTGCCAATTATACCCAACCTCCTGGCAAATCTCTTAAAATACTAAAATTAATGTTTATTAGAGATTTTACTATTTTATTTTTAAAAGGAAAGCCTAATCATACAATTGGTTTAACCGCCCTATTTAAATATTAGAAGACCATTTGTTCTGTATGTGATTAGAAAGAAGAGTATTCCTTAGACCACCACACATTCAAAATTAGGCTGACATGAAGAAGCAATCCTGCCTTAGACAGGAAAATTTTTCCTACATTAAAAACTTTGCTGCTATTCCTATTTTCCAGTTGTCCTTTTGTTGACGTAATTTTATTGTTCTTTATTCATTCCTCAAATTTCACGTATCACATTACATTGAAATGGAGCTTATTTCTAGGCAATAGTTTCATAACCTATTGATATCTTTCAGTGCGCTTTTTTTTTTTAATGGAACACAGAAAATTTGCACCATCTTTCAACGTCTGAAATATAGTGGAGTATACTGCTTGCTTCAGCAGTATCATGTACTATCAAGACATTTTACACAGCATTTTTCAAGAAATCATCTAATCAAGTTTTGTCAATGACGTTGTCGTGCTCTATCCACTATCATCAGTCTTCCAAAAAAAAAAAGCACAACTGCCTTAAATAGAAGCTGATTTCTTTCTGTAAAGTTCAACAGCAAATCTTAACTGCACTCATTTTTGAGCTTCATACTCATTATCAAGTCTTCCTCTCCTGTTTATGTTTTCTTCTCTTGGAGTTTTCATTGTTAAGGTAATAGAAACTGGTAATGGAAATAAGGGGTATATTGAAGGCACAAACCTTACACTGCCAGATAATTATAGTAGCTTTTACACTTCCAGGTAATTTACTATTTTAATATGTCCAAGTTGACATCATTTGCTATAGCAAAAAAAAAAAAATAGCCATAAATCTTGTGCCATTAAAAAAAAATAACTGGCTTAATAAGATGGTAATCAACCAGTAACAAGTAGAAAAAAGATGTGTAAAAATGTTCGGAAATCTCAGAGAGTGACACTAAGCTTAACATTTGCATCGTACAGAAGAATAAAATGTAGTAGGAGCTACAGCCCTACTGTGTTCCGTTTATGTTCCCCACAGGACACTTGTCCCCCTCTCGTTTTTCTTTTGTTCAGGAGTAGAGCAGGAGCTCCACCTTGTGTTCTGTGACACTCACATCCATACCCGTGTGCACTCTTCTTGCCTCGGGAGAAGAGACTACTGAGCAGTAGTCACATTTTTTTGCCATACCTGGTAGACAAGTGCATGTATGTTAAAGTGGATATACTTTTCATGTATTTTCAAGGCATGTGTGTATGTTTCAGACTTGAAATTTTGTTCAAATCCACCTCCCTTTTTTCCAACCTAATGAGTATAAGTCTGGAGCTGGCTCAATTAGTTTATATAGCTGACAAGTGGGATTTGACTCTGCTGCAGGAGAAACCAGACAGGTTGTTTTAGTACGGATCAGAATCAGATCACAGATCGTTCAGACCTCATAAAGGAGGGCACCAGTTCAGGGGAGGTGCCTGGGATGTTATAGTTATTTTACAAAAGATGAAAGGCGAATCTATTTGACTGCTCCATCAAGGCATGGTACATGTCAGAAAAATCTGATCACTAGATCATCTAGCCAAAACAGACAGACGTAGCCCCACAAGAATTCTCCTTAGTCTTTATAGATGAGACAATACAGTGAAAACTGTCATCAGTATACTTTGAATGATGCAGGTGTCCAGCTCAGTACTGGAATCAAAAAGGAAACTGAGTCCAAGATAGAAACACTAAACAAATGCAGAAGGCTTCCTGAAGCATTACAATTTGTTCCATAAAATACAAGGGATATGCACCAGCTCTCTGTGAAGAGCACGTGAAAACAAATATGAACTTCCCACGTTAGCAGAATAAGCATTGAAGTTAAAGACCTTTCTAAATACAATAGCAGTTTTTGTTACTGCCTGGAAGCAGGACCAACTATACACAGGTTAATGGTGCCAAATTTGGATCTAATGTACCTGAAACAATCTATAATGAAACAACAGTTGAGGTACAACAGTTCAGGTTCCTTGATTCCCAACTTGCACTCAACACTGGATTAATCATCAATAATATATATTCAGCACTAAGTCTCAATACAGCATATTTTATATACTCTAATATTGCAATCATTTCTCCTGGCTTACTATATCAAATTGACACAAACATTCCCACTTACAGTATCACACAATCAAATCTGGTGACTCTTTAAACTACATTTCACACTGCATGTCAAATGCAAGTGTGAAAGAGGAAGGAAGAGTCTGGAAAATGTAATATATTCAGACTGGAGAAAAGGCAGCTGGTACCTGCAGTCCCAGATCTGGCCTTAGACTAGCTTTGAGAAGATTCATGTTTATCAGCACCAGAGATTTCCACACTGTACAAAAGCTGGGTCTGAGTTCCAAAAACAACAGGCAGATGCATTGATAGGTGTGACACCACCCTCAAAACTACAATCTGGAAATTCTGATCCTCTTTTTCAGCTTTGCAAGGCTGAAGCCAATTTTTCTATAAGATGCTCTTTGACAAGGCAACAAAGAAACTGGAGGTAAAAAATATGCCACAAGGATAGCAGAAACTTGCAGAGATTTCAAGGCTTTAAAGTAACCCCTGTAAAAGCCATCTGATAATATAAAGGTAGTCAGAGGTTCTATGTACCAAATCCAAGAGGGCAAAATGAGTCAAACGAGATTTAGAATTTAAGGTAAACCATGTTCTCTGAAGAATATTCAGGCTACAAAGTGTTCTGCCTGTAAGGCCTCAAACAACTCATTCAACGAGACACATAAAATGGACTTAGGGTTGTTCAGGTACTCAGAGTTAGACGCATGGGAGAAATACTGACCAGATATTCTCAAGAGATCAAAACAAGAAAAAAGACTTTACTGGCAACTTTAGAAAATCAGAGAACTTTGCCAAAAGGTACAACATTCAATCAACATAAAACACTCTCAAAGCGTTAACTTGGCCCATTCAACTTTGCAAACTCTAATCCCACTTGATTTCAAGTTACTCAAAAAATTCCAAGAAGCAGGAACTAGAAGAAGAAAGATAAAGAGAGAAAGACAGAAAATATATAGAAAAGCACACACAGAGCTATCAACTCCTGGGTTCCAGCAGTGTTCAGATAGAAATTCCAAGAGGAGGTGGGGTCAAGACATCTGATAGCCTCATGTTTGGCCTTAAATATCCCTTGGCCTTCCTAGGCCATTTCCCCAGTTGGGAATTGCAGTCATTTGGCCACTCAGGAGCTGGGTGAGGGGCTCCAGAGGTGGGTGTGGATCAGTGCCTCTGGTGTGCCAGAGACTGGCAGCCACTGTGGGGCTGGGATACAGTCTCTAGGGGTGAGGTGTGGGACAGTGCACTGCCTCGCCAGGGCACAGCCTGACCTGCCCCTTCCCCCCACACATGCTTCCCAAAATGGTCAGTAGGAAATTAAATTACTTTGTACTGGTTCTGTCTGGGTTAAATTTCTCTAACTGCATTTAATTTTCTTCATAGCAGCTTGTATGGTGTCATCAGATTTGTTATCAAAACAAAGCTGATAACACACTAACGTTTCAGTTGAACAGCGCTTGCACAGCGTCAAGGCCTTTTCTTGTTCTCACTCTATCCATGCAGTGAATAGATTAGGGTTGCGAGTGGGGATGAAGGGTGCAAAAGAGGCTGTGAGGGGACAAAACCAGACAGACGTCATGAAATAACAAAAGGATGTTACAAAATAAGCAAAGGGATATTCCATGCCGTATAACATCATGCTCAGAAATAAAAAGGGAAACGCAGGGGTTGAAGGGGTTACCCACCCTCTGCTCTGTAACTGGTTAGACGTTGTTTGACCCATGGGAGATGGTGAGAGATTGCCTCTGCAGCATTTTCTTTTCTTTTCTTTTTCTTTCTTTCTTTCTCCCTTTCTTTCTTCCTCCACTTCTCCTTCACTAACTAAACAACTTGGCCCACAAGTTTTCTTGCTTTTGCTTTTCCTTTCCTCTTCCCTGTCTCGCTGAGGGTGCATGGGGGAAAGTGAAGGAGCATTTGTGTGGTGCTTAGCTGCCTATCAGGGTTAACCCAAAAGAGGCTCAAAGCCCACTTGTGCACTGAGTATGCTATTATCTCTGCAGACTGGATGCTTTTTACATGTACATTTACAGAGTGTACCCATAGATTATCACTCAAAATAAAATTCATATTGTGCAGAGTAGAGGAAACCTTTGTGTGTGCTTTCACCTTAAACCAACCAGCTGACAAAACTCCTCTCCCCACACATGGTGATCTTGCACCAGAGTCAGAAGAATATGGCAGAGACAGAGGGGCAGCTAAACCTATTACTGGATATTCATTATACATTTCCGTAAGAAATATTTTTCTTTCTAACTTCTTAGTTATAATGAAGGTCTTTCAGTTGTTCCTAAATTCAGCTACAGGTACTACAGGCCCTATTTTTTTAACAGAAACACTTCCTTTTTAAGTACCTGTAATAGGTTGGAACATAGTCGATGGACAGTCTTTTAAGCCAATTAAGCTTTTGCAATTTTGCATATTTAAAGCAGCACAGGCATTAGAAATACAGAAATACGGCTTCTGGTTTCTGGTTTTTCTCGGGAGGGGTGGCCAGGCCAAGCCGGCTGGTCCGGGCCCCTTGCCCACTCCCCCTTCTCCCAGTGCCGCAGCACAGACCCCAGAATGCTGGCGGGGGGCGGGTGAGGGGAAACTGTCTCAGAGCCACAGGCAGCTAAAACCAGCTATAGACTGCCACACAGCTAAACCCATCCGGCACGGCTTCCTGGGACCGGCGGGTTCCTCTCTTCTCCACACAGAGCCAGTGTAGCCAGCGGGAGCCGGTGTAGCCTCCTTTTTGCAGCCAGCACACTTCGCACTAAACTGAAAAGATCATCATATGCAGCCAGCGAAGTCACCTCTTCTTCTAAGTCAGCGAGAGAAAAGTAAAGTGAGTCACATGAGGAGAAGAACATGGCGGGTCCAAGGTCAGGAAAGAAAGAGAAAGTGGGTCATGTGGGACGGAGCTAAAGATGGCAGCGCAAAAAAGAGGGCAGCGCCACATTTTTCGCGCATGGCTTAAAAATGCTTTCTGCAGGCCGTGGTAAAAGCTGTAATATCACAAATTGTATGTCTCTTTTGAATCCCTTTTTTTGCAGTACATAGGGAGATTCATGTTGCGACTTGTGAAGATGTGAGAAGTTCCTATGTCAGGCTATATAGAAGCAATGAAAGGCTTTTAGAGGTCTTGTGAAGAAGAAAGCCTTTGTTTTCGGGCCAGAATAATTCATCCTTAAAAAGACTAAAACCCTATGTCCCTTAACTGAGAGATTTTTATGGAAGAGATGTATTTCACCACAGCAGGTTTTTTGGAGGGTCTGTTGCTAGTGGCAGTTTGGGAACCACGTTAAGCAGGAAAAAACCTCTTTTTTCTTTAAATATTGGACAGACTTTTAAGAACTGCAATACTGACCAAAATCCCATGTTTTGTTCTCCTTTGTGCGAGTTGGGTAAAGGAAGGGGGGGAGTGCTAGAAGAGAGTGCTTTCGATTTAACTTATTATTATTTCTTTTTTTTCCTTTAATTCTGTTAGCAATAAACTTTTCTTTATACAGCAACTGTTTAAGTTTGAACCTGGTTTGCTTTTCTTCTAATCCTTATCTCACAGAAGATAAGAGATGCGAACAAAACCACTACACTTAACTGGTGTTTCTGCCCGGTTTCAAACTGAACCCGCTACAGTACCTTTTCTTATTCCATCCCTCACCTGAGCGTCATCATAAGTCTATAGTTAAACATACCTGACTACTGCTACTAACTAGGGATTCCACAATTTTTAAATTTTTTCTTTAAGGAGTATCTTAATCAAAATCAGCTGGCTTACCTGCTGAAGCCATTCCCTGTGGTAGATCACCTCAAATTTCATAAGAACTTTTGCTACTTTGTTGTAGTTGCGGATTATGTGCTTGCCATCTGGTGTTTGCAGAACTGTTGGGTGTCTCTGGAAAGTCTCCATGGGCTCCTTGATCCTATGGAATAGGTGGCGTGCCCACAAAATTTTACCAGCTATTGGAGGCAGATTACGAGCCAGGGGAGGGTCCTTCTTGTGCCTAGTGTAGATCTTACAGACTGTTTCTATGTCATGGCCATAGTTTTGAAATATTTTCTGATACTTTTCATCAATACCAAGGTTCGGGATTTGCAATCTGCTTAGAAAAATAATAATGATGAAAAATTCCTTTAACACTTCTGAAATCCATCTAATGCATTGTTGGAAAATACAGTCATTCCAGATTCCCTTGCATGCTTTAGAAAATAACTACTTTAGCAGCAGAGTTTTCAGCTTGAACAAATGCTGTCACAACCTGATTCCAAGCAACCAAGATTTAGACCAGATGATAAAAGTTTCCAAGTAAGCCTACAGGTTTTCTGTTTTGTCACTGTTTTCAAACACTGGGCTGAAATTATGTGCAGCAAACTGTAACCGATTCACCACTAGCTGTCTATTCTGTTAAACAGATTATAATACGACAACTGAGAGAATAAAGAGTGAAGCTGTTTTGCAACAATGTTAATTTATAAAGATGAATTTCACTGTTTCTTAATAAAAGCATTTTACTCTCTTCTAACTGCATTGTGGTAACAAATTAATGTCATTGTTCAAGCACAAAGCTAAGGGAAATATGCTAACAGACAAAGTATTCCTGTACTTATGCTGATTTCGAAAGATGAAACTCAAAGTCCACTTATATTTTGCATTTTCTGATACAAAAAATATGGCTTTCATTCATTCAAGCTACTGAGAAGACAACCCTTAACAGGGCTGAACAGTTGAGTGTGAAGAGGCTGAGTTGGTTTTGCTTGTATTTAATAAAATGCCTCCTGCTCTGCTCCCCTCTCACTCCCCACTGCCCTTTCCACCATCCTCAATGTCTTATTTCCATTGCCTGGCAGAGTTTTAGCCATCTAAACAGGACGGATTACCTTTCAAATTTCTTCAACATACTCAGTGCCCTTTCAGTGTTCAGAATACTTTCAAAGGTGATGTCCATGAAACTCCTTAATTGATCCTGAAGAAAAGTAAATAATTCTACATCAGAGAAGTCCCTAAGGAACACAACTCAAATATGCCAGGTATTATTTGACAGGATTTATCATGCAATATATTAGAAGATAATTTGTTTATGTGAAACTAATCTCAATAAGTATTATTTTTCCCTTTCTTCCTTCCCACAATAATTAAACAAAACACAGCCAACTTTCAAGGCATTTTCTTTCCAAGTTCCCTCTGTAGTTGTGCAACCAACAAAACCTTCTGTACCCTCCAGTGTTTCACCATGCTGAGAGACCTCAAAGAATGCTTGCTTACCTCTTTGGCAGCCAAAGCAAGACAAGCACTTACTTTAATTTTTTTTCTTCTGCAGATACCCTTTCCTTTCACCAACTTGTGATTTCAGAACTATGGGAAAGTTAATTGTCTGACTTATTGGTACTACTCTCCCATTCACTCAATGAACTCACTCATTTTTGTGTTATTCTTGCTAGCATACAGTAATAAAAAATCCTTTTGTTGGAGGCCCTCAATGCCCTATTCCATGAAACTGGCCTGAAAGATAGTAAATGGATGCTTTAAAGTGGAAACATATTGGAATAATTTTTCAATTTCAGAATACAAACTTTGAGATTTGCATAATTCTTTTGGTGGTAACTCAGAGAGGATAATAAGGATTCATCAGTAAATTAAATTCTTGTTTGTATCGTAAAACCTACATGAAGATCATTTATGTCTCTGCAAAACTCTTCATAGTCTTGGTCAAAATCAGTCCTCCGTTGTTCCAAGAAATCATAATCCTTATTCTTCATGTTGTCAACAACGCTCTAAACAGTTCCACAGAAAAAGAAAACTATTACCAAAAAATGTCTTATCAAAAAGACTTATCACACCAAATATTTAGCACAACAGGCTGTGCACATTCACGTTTTACCTTTGCTATTAGTTCCCAGTACTTGCTGAGCAATATAAGCAAACCACTTAAATGAAATATTTGCAAGAATTAAGTTGGTGTAAAGTCCATTTGAATTTAATCTGTATTATTTATTTCTGTTTGAAGTCAATTAGAACTGACAGAAAATTCAGACTCTTGCTTTTCATCAAAGACATTTGTTACTCATTAGACATTCTGTCACGCAGATGTTCATTTCTATTCAAAACTTAAAGTTCAACATGGAAAAATATTTTCACGTTATTATTTTCCATGTCCTTTAAACAACTGATTCCATATGTAAACAGACCATTCAAAAAGCACAGTAAAATGCAGCACATCACCAGCCCACAACTTAGTATTCCTGGCTTCTCTTACACAGCTGCTGTCCACACACATGAAAGTATATCTTAATCAGCATCTCCCTTGAGCTGTACACATAGATAAAGGATTTCTAATGATAAACTACTGTTCAACATCCTAGTAGTTTCCCACAGTGTAACTGTGAAACTCAGCATATTTTCAGCTCAGCTGACTTCCATCACTTTATCGTAAGTCAACTGAAATTCAGTTTCATTGCATTGCTGTAAATAAAAATTCCATCTTTTCCTCTAACAACGAGCAAATCCTAGATAGGGACTAAATGTTAAAGCATAAAAAACAGCAAAATACTAAATTCCTACTGTAAAAAATTTCCAAGACATATAATCAGTTGCATGATTAACTATAGCTATGGTCCATGTCAAATACTTCATTACCTCAATTTTGTCACTGTTAAAAAGAAGTGTGTCACTTTTCTGCCCTTTATACAAACTATCCAGAAACTTCCATGTAGCATTTTTTACCTAAGCATTCCTCATCCCCAAAGGCAATTGACTGTACAGTAGTTGGCTCCCACACAAAATTCTACTTAAGGATTTGGGTGCTGCAATGGATAATGAGCTGTATCTGTATAGAGTTTGCGTCAATGCCTGGGCTAATGGTCACAGGCAGCTTTTCCAACACAAATGCCCCAAACAAATGAGATTCCTGTGTGCCAGCCTACCAAAATAGTACTGTCATTGCACAATCTGAAAATTCTCAGCAACCTGGGTTGCTGAGAAGCCTGGTGGCACAGCTTTGGAGACCACCTCTTGGAAGCAAAATTTAGAGCACTCCACACCTGTCCTGCCTAAACGGAAGAGTCTCAGACCAAGCTATCCTTCCAGCTCTGCCGTGGCTAACTCTCAGAAGACTATAGAACAGAACAAAGCAGAAAACTGGCTACTGTGAAGGATGTATGCAAGGAATCGAAACCCCAGACTACAGAGGGAGTAAATCAAACCAGGAAGGACCATGGAATGCTCACATTTTACACTCTAGTTATTTCACTAGAGCAAACTTATTGACTCCTGACCATAACAAAAAGGCAAAGGACAGAGTAAAGCAAACTAAAATGCCATATTTGCCTGTACAGCAACTGTATTATATGTGGTCTCAAAAAGCTGTCTACAAAGTCGACACATTGAATACTTCTGATTTCTTCTAATATTTACAAGTGTCATAATTATGATACTGCACTAGTAAAGTTACATAAAAAAGTAAGATAACTCTGGCTCAGGAAAAGCAGGGAAGACTCTATTTGGTAGAAAAGAAAGCTATCTGAGAAAGAAGGAAAAGAACATGATTTAACATATTTATATTCTTCGAAGACCTCCTTGTTGTTTAAATCACACTTCTCTTAAAAAAAAAAAAATCAGGAAAGAAAACTGCACAGTAATACTAACAAGCAAAGGGACTCTCATAGCTGGCCCAACATTTGTAGAGACAGCAATGTAGCACTTCTTACTTCTCCTGATCATAGCACAAAATCATGCTCCAATTACACCTGTTACAGAGTTCCCCCACTTTGTTGCTTTTTTCAATCAGCTTTGATTTTAGCATACTTCTTTCACATGTCCACTTGCACCTTTTCTTTCTTGTCTGCTCATTTCCCCAGTAATCACATATTTACTTTGCTATTACCCAGTAATTTTAGCACAATTAAAGAGTTAATTTTTCTCTCCATAAACACTTCTCTAATTTTCATAATTTCCTTTTTAAGGTTCAAGTTAGACTGACACAATATACAAAATTTAATGTGTACCTGATATTTTGTGATCATTCCTTCCAATCCCTCTATCTTAGATTCCTGTAGAACTGAGTAGGTTTTCATAGTGTTGAAAACATCTATTATCTTTACCAGACGACGATGAAAGGCTTCAAATTTTCCAAATATATACATCTCACTAAAATTAAATTGTCTTTCAGCTGCATTTTGTTCCAAGTTCTCTTTTATCTTGTGGAAGCAATTTTGATACTCCTTAAAAGAGGATTTAAAAGAATGTCCAGCATATAACGAAAGGCACTGTCTTTAGATAGAACAAACTTTACACAGACATGTATTATCCTAACCTAAAAGGAAGTAGAAGTTTCATCAATAAACAATCATGAACACTATAAAGAGAGTAACAGAATTTGCCTCTGAAAACTAATCCAGCACACCATTACAGGATTACACATTTTATCAAATGACTGAACTGCACATATATGTATTTGTACATATCCTTAGCTAGTGTGAAATTCTGTTCCCTCCATTTCATAGCAGGGCTTGATGTGTTTACTGAATAACCAAGATGACAACCTAGATTTCAGTTTCCAGAGACTGAAAATGTTTACATGCTGAGCAGTTTTACTGAGTAATCACGGTTCAAAAATCACTTTCAAGAACAAAACCCTTTCTGAAGTTTTAATGCTGCTCCATAGCAGCTTCCACTTTTCATTCTGCATTCATAACTGGGCACAAACCTTACTCCAAACATGCTAAATTCTTCCCAAAGTCAGAGTACATAGTCAACAGATTTGCTTGAAATGGTTTCTTTCAATAGTAGTTTTCTTTATTATAAAATCTTCATTCTTTTTATCACATTTGTGTATTAATAACCCCACTCGGAGATACAAAGGGTCCAGATTTTCCTAACTGCACTTGGAGTCCAGATTTTCTGAAGTTGTTAGTGATTCAAATTGTGAGTTTTAATCGATTAAATATCTGAATGCTTCTGGAACTAATAAGATTCAAAAACCTAATCTTTCAAAGTATTTTCATGCAGCAACTGGACAATTTGATGTATCTTTATAGAAAAATACAAATTTAGTGCTCATTGCTGATGGTAAGATGTCATACAAATTTACACTAATTTGTGCTAGAGCTAAGCAAGATTTGTTGCTTCACGGGGTGTTAGGATAAAGCTCTAGTCTTCCAAGCACATATTAGGAATGAAAAAAAAAGTAATGGACAAAGCCTATGTGAAGCTCCACATATGTACAGAGAGGTTACCAAAGACACAGTCAGGCTCTTCTTCGCAGTAACACATGGACAGAAGCCAAGAGGCAAAGGACATAAATTGAAATGGATGAGATTCTGGCTGGATGTAAGGAGAGAATCTTTCATCCCAAGGACAGTTGAACAGTGAAAGAGGCTGCCCAAAAGGTCTGTGCAATCTGTCCATCCCTGAAGAACTTCAAGACAGGACTGCAAAAGGATTGGGAAACCAAGTTTGATCTCTTAGCTGCTCATGCTTTGGCTTTGAGCAGAAGGTTGAACTAGATACCTGCTGAGAAGCCTTCCAAGATAAAATATCTATAATACTATGCTTTAAGGGGAGAAAAAAGCAAAAATAAAAATAAAATTAAAAACTTATCATGTAAGTGTATTCAAAAAAAAAAAAAAAGCTATCTTCCTAACAAGTCTAGGCAAACTGAACAGCTGAATTTTCTCAGTTCACTAAATTGCCCTTTCTAAATGCATAGCTTGTCCACATATCTTTGGAATATATACAGCTCAGTAACTCTCCTTGTTTTAATTTCTACTGCATATCCCTTCACATCACATGAGAAGAAACTACCTAGAGAAACACAGGCATGAAAATCCAAGCAATTCTCTCATAAGAAGCATAGTTAAGCCAGACTAAGCATGAAAATTCTGTTTCCAGAAGATCAACAGACAACAGACTGAATTCCTTGTTAGCTCTAGTATAAACATTCCAGTTCCAATGGATATTTTTCAGTTAAATCATTTTTCTTCACTATAACAGTGCTTTCTCGTACAAAATAAAATTTTCCTATTCCTGCCCTCCTAAATATCACCTTATAATCTGTTTTACATACGTTCTTCCCACCTACCTGTTTAAGTCTAATAGCTGCTTGTAGCTTTTCCATAACTCTCTCCTGCGGTTGATTCCAGATGGTGGCCGTGCCATTGTTTGCAATGTAAGATTTACACGCCGTGATCATCTGATTGGTCACCTAAAAGCAGTTTTAACTTTGTGAAAAAAACAGGATTTTAAGACAAAGCAGGTCTTGCCATTCCTCTGACTCCACTGGCCTACAGCCTGAAAAATAGCAATACCAAATACCAGCCACATCGACAGCCCATCCTGCCTGCAACACCCAGCCTCCAGAACATAGCATAACGAAAATGTTGTTGATTAATTATGCTCATCCTAAACCTACACATCTTGTACCAACCTTGAAATAGCATCTTATGATCAAAATGATAAGACTTTGTCTCTTCTGAAGGCAAAGATAAAATCAAGAGCCCAAGAGAGTACAAATGTTAAAGAATAGGTTGTCCTTCCAACTCCATTTCCTTCTTTACGCAAACATGGAAGTTTAAGGGCAAAATGAAATTAACGTACTTGGTTCTACAAAAAAAAACATTTATAACAGGCAAAACTCGTAAAAAAAAGTTACTCTATTCACATCAGGGGTGAGATTTAAGTCTGAAAATGTTCCTACAACTCTAAATTACAGGCAATAAAATAAGTCCTAAATTTGAAGCATTTTATCACTATTTCCAATTCTCTATACATTCAAAAAGCAGCATTAAAGTGACCGAAATGCTGCCTCTCCAATTGCTTCGTTCCTTTGTGTTTTCTCTTGCACTCAAGAACAACACAGAAAACAATCTGGGAAGATTTCCTTTCCCACTGAGCACCAACCTTCACAAACAGTGAGGAGATTTTTTCAGAAGTGTTGTAATACTGAGAGATACTCTGAATCATTTTAATTGCATTAATGAGTCCTGGAATAGCATCCAGCATGGATACCTGGAAAGAAACACACAGTCTGAACTTTGCTCAGTACCTCTGTTATCACACATTAGCACAACACCTAATTAGCAAATGAAGGCGCATTATGAACATGGTCTTCGGAATAGTTCTGTCTCTGTCTACCTGGGCCTCTCCTGCAGAGCTGCCTGTCCTATATCATTCCCCAAGCCCTACAATTTAATTTTAGGGAAAAATTTTCCGCTAGAGTCTTGGCTGGAAGAATTCAGATCAGTGAGTAAAATCTGGTAGAAGTAAAGGCCTCTTCAAAAGAACCCTTTTTTCACAAATAGTATGTTTATACGCTCAGTTGTTAAACCTGATGTAAGCTTTCGTGTAGAGAACCCCTTCATCACTTGGAGAGAGGAGGAAGAGAAAGCGGGATTGAAGAGGCCAAGCTGAGCCTGGTGGAGCAGAAATGTGGTCTTAATTTCTAATTTTGTTTGTGGCTACCCAAATGTATTTTCACTGTCAATAAAGACATTTTTCCCCAAGTTAAGTCTGTTTTGCCCATGATTATAAGAAGTGCTGTGTTCCTGTCTTGGAAAAATACATGAGCTTTTTCATAATATATTCTCATCCCATCCTGTAGAGGATGGGGGTTGAGAGATGCCTGATGCATAGCCGAGGTCACACCATCACACCATTTTAATTCTCCACACCCCCATGGTCTTCAGTAAGTTTTGTGTACAAGAGAAATGCCTTCTACTAAATACTTTTAAGAAAAGTATAATTTCAAAAGTGTAGTCGTTCTCCAATCCAGACCAGACAAAGATTTTGCAGACAGCTCTTTGTCACATCTGAATTTCCAAAGCAATAACAGTTTTACTCTGTTGACAAACTCATTCTCAAAATTGTACAGCTAAATATCAATAAGGGAAGGGCTGCACACTCCATGCCTCTATGGCTTTCATTCCAAGTGCTAATTCCCATTGCAAAACTAAACATCTCCAAAGCGGGCACCACTTTCTCCTTGGTGAAAACCCTCATTGGAAGCACAAAGCAGGCCAGTACAACAGACTCTGCACAGTGCCAGTAGCAAGCACAGTCGCTTTTACTCTGTTTTTATGGGTATCATGCAACCTTTCAATAGAGAAACTCCAACAGCAGACTGGAAACACTGAAAGAACACACTGTTCTAATATCACCCAGTAAACAGAAACAAACATGGTTGCCCAGAGCACTGTTTGGAAGCAATTTGGTTTTGGGAAAAATTTAAAGGGAGAGAGAGAGAGGAAGCTAGGATGGGTCGAAGTTTTGAGTCTTCATGGCTACTAGTCACATTTCTTTGACTAGCAAGGTACATACAGTCAGTTGCAAAATCAGTTTTAATAAAAGCAATGATTTGCCACCTATTTTAGCAGATAATGGGAGAGGGAGACTCTTTCATCCAATTCTGTACTTTAGTGTGGTTGGGTTTGTTTGTGACTTGTTATGCTTGCATCATCCTATGCATTCTCATACCATGGTGTGAGAAGGTGATTTATAATATGTCTTAATATTTACATAATCCTATTTATCTTTTCCCAACCCAAGAAGCTGAAAACTCCCCTATAAATGTTAGTCTAACCATGACCTGGCCACCAACACAAAGACAAAAGATCAAACTTTATCTTTAGCGTAGCACTAGATTTTTTTTTTTTCCCTTCTTTTTTCCTTTTTTTTTATTATGAGGAATTTACTTTCTCCCATAGCACAGAAACCAGTTTCTTCATCATATCAAAAGCTTTACAGATATTGTGGTATGAAAATAACAAGTAGTTTATTCTGTAGCCAGAGACTCCCATTAAGCCACTTTTACCCACACCTGCATAAAATCTCAAACTGGAGTTGCATATGTAAAATCTTCTCTATTTCATTTCCAAACCAATCCTACAGAATATATTCATGTTGCTTGTCTCAAGAGACTTATGTTAAGAATATAAAAGTTCTGCTTACAGGATCACTATTGTATAATGGGTCATAATATTTTTCCAGAGAATATAGATACTTCACATTATCTTTAGCTTCATTTGCTGCGTCTGTGATGCGAATATCCAATGCTCGCCACTTCTAAGAACAGAAGGTTGAAAAAACAAATAAAACCGTGCATTTCAGAAAAAAATATTTTGAAATAATTCTGGTTTGTCACTAGCTTCTAAACACATTGAAAGCACAGATCTATTACTTCAGAATTATACATATTCACCCAAGATGAGGTCCTTGTGTTGTTTCAGTAACTTGACTGTGAACATACAGTTAGTTGAGACCACTCAGCTCAATAGTCAGTGGTAGTGTCCAGTCAAGCTGCTCTAAAATATATGAATGATGGATATATAACTGCGTATTTGCTCCACATCTCTTTTGTTTTATTTATTTATCTTTCTGTTGGTGATGGGGCTTTAACTTTGTTATGTCAATGTAAGAAGTTATGATCCCACAAAAAAATTTGACTGACACCGTAACAACATAAAGAAGAGGCTTAAAAAATGGGGGAATTGATTTTTTTGTCTTTAAATATCCAGTTCATTAATCCAATATTCTGATTTAATAATCAACTTTTCAAGTATTTTTAAGTATTTATTTCTGTTGAGCCATGTGGATGCAGCACATTGTTAGCCTTTAAACTGGGGGGATTCCCAGTGTTTTTCAATAAATTGAACTGGATTTAAATTTTATCTACTCAAGCTAAGGAATAGAGAACGAAAAAGAAAAAAAAAGCCAAAGATGTTTCAATGTTTTCCCCACCAGCATTGTAACATACATTATCAAAATGAGCTAGGGTATGAAGAGCATTTCTATTCTTTATATCTGTCATAATTTAAAATAAAAACCTTCAGCAGTTTGGATTTAGCAGCAGTGAGTACTCCCAGCACTGCCTTCACATCTGGGCTCTTCAGCTGCTCCATAAGGTAGTAGAATTTTGACAACTTCTTTTTCCAATAGTCAAGCTCTACTCGTGGTCCAAGGTCATCCGCTTCTTTTCTCAACTGGTCATTTTCTGCAAGAACCTTTCATCATACGGTAATATTAGTGAGTGTTGCTAGTATTTTTTATCTGCAGAGATAGCATGGATTAATTCCGCATTTAACAAGTAATATTAACCTCTCCTGATAAATTACCTAACTTAGCCTCCACCTCATATGAGACCTAATTTTGCTTGGTCCTTTTATTTCCAAGTTAAAGAAGAGATACTGTTCCTTCTGTTCCACAAGCACTGTTACAGACAGGTACATTTTCTGCAAAAGCACGTTTCAAAGTACAAATGTGACCACTGAGAATAGCGTTCACTCAATTACTGTGTTCTTTTTGTTTTCATTAAATCCACTGGGAACCACTAACTGTTTTGTACTTTAACAAGATATGATTATCAAAGACAGGGGACTAAGCTTCCCAAACTGTGAATCCTACATTTACTAGCAGATGGAAAAAGCTCTCAATAATATTCCCATTGAGAAGTAAAAGCACAAAAAACATACCAACAGTACTTTAAAATAAAGAGATTGAACTCATCTAAATTTATACAAAGGTAGCTCTAACACCAACAGGATTAAACTCATCTCCCAGGATGCAGATGTCATATTTCATACTTGTCCCGTGTATCACCTGTTCAATTTGTTTGGTCCATTCTTTCATGCAGACTTCTATTTTTTCAAGAGCATCTGTGCTGTTGGCAACCATCAAGTAATCTGAAGGTCCTCTTAGAGTTTTCAGGTCATATGTTTCACATTTCTTCAGGCTGACCTAAAACACTCAAAAAAAAAAAACAAAAAAGAAATGCTGAATGTTCATGACAAATAATCTAGGAACTTTATAGACTAGCTGGTTGCCCTGCTTCGGGTATCTCACTTCCTATTCCCAGCTCAGTCTAAATTAAACTGGTTTGAGCCAGAACTGGACTTCAGAATCTGGAGGATTCACCATCCAGGCAGCTGTGCTCTCATGCCCTTTCCTTCACAAAAGCTGAGTAGAAACCAACAGTTAAAGCAACCGCTTGTCATACATTAAACATTCGATATTTAAGAGTGACCACAGCCATTGGAGAGCCAAGAAGTTGATAGGTCTAAAGAACTGGCCCCAGAATAAACAAGAACAGATGCACCTACAGAACTGTTAAATCCACAGATCAAAGTATAACAAGTTACTGATGACAGTAAACAGAAGTGTTGGGTTATTCTCCAGTTTAACAAAAACAATTTTTATGAGTAATCTACAACAGCAGGTAATTCAAAAGCTCCAGAGCTAGAGACATTCTACAGCTAGCTCACTTTCTATTTGCCATGTGAACATACTACCTTTTCCAACAGACTTTGCTGAGTTCCTGATAGGACACTAACAAATGCTTCAAGGGCATGAACGAAGTCCTGCTTAATATTGGGAACTTGTTGAGGTTCAACCCAGCCATGGTCCATAGTCTGTAAGGCTGGAATGAAGATTTCTGATATCAATTGCTCAACGCTTTTTAATAAGCCATCTCGACCTATATCCATCATACTAAAATTTACTTCCTGTAAAAGAGATGAAATACAAGGGGTTTTTCACCAGTAAAAACTTAGTTATATACAGTTTACATATACACTCTCAAAAGTAAAATAATTTTTGTTTTTCTAATGAATTTGCTAGAATTTATTGAAATTTAACACCTTAGTATTTAGGTATTGATTAATTACTTCGTCATTACGGATTGTCTTAAATTTTCTTCCTTAGCATCATTTTTTCATATCAATGATATACTTCAAGTTGCTGCCACAAGATAATGTCTGTTTTTCCATTCCCCTCCCTTTTTGTGCTGTTTCATTTAATCCACCTGTGTCCTTTTATCCATTCCTCCATGTCAAGAGCTGTCAAATTATATGCTGAGAGCAAATACCCCATGGTAAAAACAAATTTTAAATAAGATTATGTACAGTGTCACTGACTTACCTGATAGATATTCTCAGTCGTGATGGGTTTACAAAAATTAGATCTAATGAAAAAAATGCATACACCAGTTAAAGCAACTTCTTTTCCCTCTGTCACAAATACTTTAAGTTTCTTCTTCTTGGTCAAATGAGAGTTCATTCCTGTTCCTGGAAGGCCAAAGTACTCTACAGATTCAAACAAAAGAAACAGTTAGGACCCGTTGATTATTTATTCAAAGAAAAGTTTTCTACACAAACAGTTCAGTCATTATTTGTGCATCTCTGAGTCCCAGTATCCCAGGCACCTCACAGAACTATCCACAGAAAATATGCAGCATTCAGAGTCTTCATGGCACAGTAAGAAATATTTCATCTAGTTTTGCCATTTTTGTATCAAAAGCCTTTAATTTCTATTCATTTACTTGTTTTTCTATTCCTTCTAAATAATGGTTCAGGCTTAAGGTCCTTTTATATGGCTCTATTATGCAGTTGTAGATACTGCCCTATTATTTGAAAAAGAAAAACTGAAGAAAAAACAGAAAATGTAGTGGACTATTTGCTTTTTCCTTGCAGATTTGCTCAGCACAACTATAACATGTTGCAGGAGAATTTAAGTTGCTTTACCTGTATCCATTACCTCCACGTCTTGATAGTAGAACATCAGATGACGCAGACCTCCAGGGACCAGGAATCTGTCAATGCGCTCTATCTGTTTGAAATCATGTTAAGATCATAATACATCATTGATTTGATTCATATCATACCAAGAGAGGAAGCATTTATTTATTTATTTACAAGCATCAGGACAATTTCACGGTTCTCTGTCAGTTCAAGGCCGCCATCAAGCATCACAAATCTCATGTATAGTCCCTATAGGCTGAGGAAGAGACTGAATTGCTCTATGGTAGTACTCTGATCCATGTCTCAGCACTTGAAAGTATGGCCTCATCCATTATTTTTCTAGATCTGAGTCACTCTTTCGTGTAGTTCCTAACTACATAGCTATCTTTAGCAGAAAAGGGTCCTTCAAGTTCATCTTCAGAAACATTAGCTGGTACCATTTGTGCTTCCTAGTGCAGAAAAAAGGCTAAAAGATCACCAGAAGCAGGAAGAAAGCCACAATTATCCGTCTTCCATTAATAACAGGCCTCAGTTGCACCATGATAACAAACTTCTATTCCAGAAAATCTTGGCTGAGCCCTCCAAGATGAGGTCAAAACAACTATTACACTTTTCTCTTTCCAAGTGTAGCAATTGCCAATATTTTCCTCATCTGACAGCTATTCTCAGGCTGTATAGTTTGCCAGGAAACCTATTTAGAAATAGAATGCACAAAGGCTGAAACAAATTCTGCTTTTTAGTGTGTGTGACAGTGTTCTGCACAGCTCATTTGCTATCACACGAAGTCACAGAAATGTTGGAAGGGACCTCTGGGAGTTCTTGAGGCCAGCCTCCTGTATCACCAACAACAGCTCAGACCATCTAGTTTTTCCTAGGCTGAGTCTCAAAAACCCCAACGACAGAGATTCCTCAACTGACTTGAAGTAACCTATTCCTGTGCTGCATTACCCTCCTTGTGAAGAAGGGTGGCCATTGGTGGCCATTTTGCAAGATGTGACTTTGTCTTTGGAGTTATCATCTGCAAACACTGAGAACAGTTCAGCTCTGTCATCTTTGCAACCACTCTTCAAGCAACTGGAGGCTACTATTTGACTGCCACTCAACATCTTCTTCTCCCTCATCTCATACTTCAAGTGCCCTGTGTGTCTCTCTTTCTTACTGGTCCTCCGCTGGACTTTCTTCAGTTTCTCAACAATATTAGCACTGAAATGGGAATGCATAAGTTGAAGGCGCACAGATGGAAAGAGAATATGAGAGAAAACAAACCAAAACAACCCAAACACAACCATGTTTACTCTAGTGTCAGGAAGTAAAAGAAGATCTATTTCTGTCTACCTGGATTTTTAAAAAAGTGATATTTTTGACTATCTCAATATACGAATTTGTATTAGCCCTCATGCCGTCAGTCAGATCACATAAGCCATTCTATTTTGTCAAGTAGTATCTACCTATTTTAATTTGCTAAACTAGGTCTCAGTGTAGTCTCACAAACGCTGGCGACAGCCTTACGCAAACAACAACATGCAACCTGCTGTGGACAGGACTCTTGAACTTCTATGTGCTGTATACTCAAGGACTGGAAGAGTTCACACTGTGGTTCCACTATGAAATACAGTCACAGGTTTTACCACATTACCTATAATCACTGGAAAGGAGAAATTCTAATCAATTTTAAAATTAATACTGTTACAATAGGTCCTGGAATTAAGGACACTTTTGTTCAACTTAATTAAGAAGTGCTGAAAAATATTTTTTCAAGAAGACTTGACTAATCTCAGACGTGAAGTCTAACAGCTATCTCACCAAGAATTTAGTGGTAATATTAGTTTCAAAGTGTACTATGAGCTTCACTTTCAAATTCATCAGATTACCTGGTTACCATCAAGAATAGCATCTTCTACTTCTGCTTTGTCCAGATTCACACAAGAGGCAACAATATCCAGTAAGTAATCATGCCTGCCATCCAGACGAGCACGTTTAGCCTCCCTCTCTTCCTTGAGCTTTTGCTGTTATAAAACACCAAGTGGACAATGAAAAATTCACGATCTAATTTGAAGACAAAAATAAAGAAAGATTTAAAATTTATTTTAAAAAGTAAAGGCTATTACATTCTTCTGCACTTGCAATTTATGCTTTTATGGCACTCGAATGAAAATTTTAGAAGCGGTCTTTGTTATAATTTTACAGCTTGTTTGTGGTGTTCTATTTTCAGATTTATCACAACATTTCTATCATAAATAATGTTGTACAGAAGGCTAATTTTTTAAAAAGCTTTGTAGAAAAAAAATGTATTTTATATGTACAGTTCCATTATTCTGCAAGGTATCTTCAACACCCTAAGTCCTTCGCCTCAGCTTTTCAGTCTAGTCACGTATGACCATCAAGTCAAGACAGGATTCTGACTTATCTTTGTTATTCATGGAAGATATTGTAAGGGTTCTCTAATAAAGACAGATGCCGCTGGAGAAAGCTAGGGTTTTATACACTATCTCTTTAATATAATGAGAAGTAAAACAAACCACAAGCCTCAAGGTACACAAGTGTTTACATATGTGCTTAACTATAGCTATTATAGCATTCTTCAAGCAGCAAGCCTACTCTTCTAATTAAATTGAATTCCCATATGTAACACACCTCATTACATTATAGACAAAATAGCCTTCTGGAATAGTTACTGGTGTTATTGTGCTTGTGGATTACAAGATTCAATATCATTCCATTTTCAAAAGAAATTTAGAATAATGTTTCATTGGTGGTAAATTCAATCCTTATTTCCCCAGTGATTAGGAGAAAACTAGTAACTTTATAAAGTATGCATAAGTGATTTATCCACAAGCTTTTGCAAAGCCAAAAGGACCTGCAAAATATGCTTTATACCCTTATGTAAATATCTTTCCTACTTTCTAAAGGAATTTTCAAATATTTGGTAAACCTGTAACTACTACCATGCCTTCATAAATGCTGAATGCATTAGAAATATTTTTCCATATAAAAGACAAACATACAAATCCTATTCTTTACACAGATGTGTCTGAAGAACACAGTAGCAGATTAATTTATACAGGTATTTTATGCTATTTTACCTCTTTCATACCCTAACATGGTCTCCAGTTTCCTGAGAGTGAAGTGTCATGACAGGATAGGCTTTTCCTAAATATTTTTAAACATGAGCAGAAATTTTCCTCCTAGTTAGACATGCAAAAAGCAACCATTTTGTCTGAATCAGCTTCATTCACACTAGATGATAACACTAGACTCTTCAAAACTATTGTTCCAGTAATTTGAACACAAATGATGGGGCACCTTTGACAAAAAAAAAAAAAAATACAACCAATACTCTACCAATTAGTTTCTATTTAATACAGCAAGAAGCCTTTTGTTTTACTAAACTACAGAGAAGCTACTTTTGTACTCTGCTTGTGTTTCCAACATAGAGCTCCAGATATTTCGGTATAGAAGACTACATCTTACACTGGTTGTTAGTCACCAGCTCCACCTATACAGATGCTCTTGGCAAGTTCATAGCCTTCATTTCTTCTACAATTTGCTGTTTGTGTAGACTGAAATCATGAGCACCTTCTCCTCAAACTGAGCAATCGTGCCCCGATGTTTGTTTCTGGTTTTTAATTTTTTTTTTAATTGCTGTGTCTTAAACCCTATAACAAATATACAAGCTATTGTGTATAGCTGTTCATACAGCATTGGGCAATATTTGATGTCTAACTCCAGTAACAAGAGTATTCATTAAGATATCACAAAAATTTAAAAGTGTAATTAACTTAAGTTACTTAATGAATCATGCCTAGAGAAATAGGAAACTATTAACTAAATGGTAAAACTATAGTTTTATGAAGATTAGGACATTGACTTGTATTTATCACATGTCACTACTGGAAGGAATTTGCATTGATATGTTGTATATCTCTATAACAAGAGATAGCAAGTTCCACATATTTTTTCCTGAGAGTTGCTGCAATGCAAGAATACTCAGTGCAATTCAAGCTGTCATGCTTCTATATTTTGATGAGCTACCATTTCTACAAACTTCCTCCCCAAATGAAGTGTTGCTCAATCACAAACTCGCAAATTAGTTGTTGCAGTCATTAGAAGACACTTCTGCCTCACTTTTAGGATTAGGTTGTACACAGAAAAATAGAGGCAATCTAACTTCAGTGCTTTCAATAGCAAGTCACTAATTTATGTATTTAAAAATACTAAGAAGCTACACTGGAAACTGTCTCCCAGTCTAGCTTCTGAGCTTCCATTCGCATACTACTAGAAGAATAAAATTTTAAGATATTCTTTACTTAGGATTAGGAATCTCAGAGAATTAATGACAAGAAAATGCTGAGCTTTCTACCTCTCATTCTTCCCTTTGCTCTTTAGCTACCCTCACATCTCACTTCAAACCAGCACTGTGGTCACCGCCAAAGAGTTTTTGTAATTTTATATCCTGCAGGATTCACTACAGAAGTACATAGGCCTAAACAGCATCTCTACAAAAAAATTACACAAGAATAGACAGCTCTATGTAATTCAAAATTTCATAGAGCACTGAAAGAGTGCGGTTTGAAGATGGAAGGATGCTGAAACACACATGCTATCATTTATGTAGGTAAGAGAGAAATTGCTGTTACATGCAGTAACACTGACATGCAAATCCTGAAATGTATCAGCAGCAACTCTGATCAAGGTCATACATCAAAGCCTCTTCCTAATGGTCCCACGATGTAGGAAGATTCAGAAGAAGCAGTATTTACAAGAGATAAACACTGTATCACTTAAATATCTGGAAGGATTGTCCAAGTTTTTTATGGTACAGCTTCAGCTCAGTTTTTCATGTAAAGAACAACGCAGGTAACACAGCCAAGTTCAGTTTTGGGTTTCTTTTACCGCTCTTGGTTATGAAGGTAAGAAATGTCATATGACCTTTCACAACAGATGACAGTTTCACAACAGATGAAAGTCCAAAGCTAAACTACTTAACTGAAAAGTCCTTTTCTGATGGTTAGTCCAGTTATAACAAATAGCTTGTTTTATGTTACACAAAACCTTAAAATTTCTAATACCTACATGCTAACACAGAAAATTTATTTCAATAGACATCTTCTCCTGAAGAAGAAAAGGAGGAGATTCCTAAATCTCTCTTCACGTATACCTAAACCCATAAACATCTCACCACCAGTCTGAAGAAACAAATGGAGCTTAGATAAAAACTTAAAAGAACTTTCCTAGCTGCTACAAAGTATATCTATTTAAGCAGCAGGTACTAAAAGAGCACAATCAGAGATTCCAGGGTTTCTTTTTTTGAGACAACAGGCTCAGAAGCCAGCTATTGACTATTCCCAGCTTCTCCATTACAGACTGTAGCTGCTGATGCAGACACCCTGAATAGAGTTAACAAGAATGTTATTTAGTATGCGAGTCATATGAACACAAGATAAAACTTGTTCTGAACACTCTTTATCCAGCAAATGACACATTTTGTTGTCAGAATACTGTGCATCGCTGAATTTATACATGCTGAAATCAAAGTCTTATGGATGAACAAGACTTTACTGGGAAGTTCAATAATGAAAGAGTCAAAAAATAATGCTCTATTGTTAATTTACTGTCTTATCCAAAATTTATTTAACCAACATGGAATTCCTTTGTCTCTCGTTTAACTTGCTAACATGCTTTATGTCACATAAGCCTTGCTCATGAATTTCCCTGCAAAAGTAAACTGCAAACCATTTTACACATTTTCAAGCACCCTGAGTTTTCTGTTTTCAAGTTTCAATGTTTTTATTTCCACTTTCCAAAACAATACAAATCCCAAGGAATTAGGGCAGTCCCCTTAGCTAACCTTTAAATCTCAAAAATCAGAGCTCTGCACACGTGTTATCACACTGCACTAACTCAGGAGGAGTTTGCTTAAATAACCAGCTTTTAAAGTAAGTCTAAGTATATTAAGTATCTAAGAGTAAGTCTAACAACAATATTCTATTGTTGTTTCTCAATGCTAAGTACTGCCATCAAAATTCTATTCCCACCTTAGAAGTATGGGAAAAGTGAAGTTACATTTCTATTTTCTTTGGTGGCAGAGTCTACCCCTGTTTTGTTGCCAGATCTAACATCAAACTCTTCAGTGGACTAATATAGCATTTGTGAAATTAGACCATTACCAGACCATTGCAAAAATCTGGACAAGATACAAGTACCACTAGCCAAATGCATAAACACCTCCCAGTGCAAATTTGCCTTTCAAAACAAATTGTGCAACTAACATCATCCACTCACACCTATTTTAGAACATATATTTTTCTATGCCCTCCCCCCTCAATACACACCTTTATTCAAATTATATAGTTATTAGTCTAAACCTAGTTCAAAATTCAGTTTTCCTTACCTTTATCACTCTGCCAATGCTCCGTTTCCAAAGTTGCTTTCTTCCGGCTCTAAACATTGTTCTACTCAATATAAGCATCAAGTAGTGTTTTTCAGGAACAAGCCCTAAACCACGGAGAAAGCTCCTACATTCATCATTTTGCACTCTCCCCCCAACCTTTTGTTTGCACTTCTTTCATTCCTTTTCACTAGGAACGCCAAATTAACTCTTGAAAATAGAGTAAGGACCTAAAAAAACTGGCAGCTATTAACCTTATCTCTGTATTTAAAATTCAGTTCTAGCATGCATATAAATTGCTTGAAAATTAAATTGCACTACCACAGAAACAAGAGGTCTCTAGCCACCAGAATTTACTGCCTATAGATTAGGCCTTGAAAGTTACTGCTACCAACCACAGTGTTGTTAAGGTGATACTGTTTACATACAAACATGGCTGGATACAATTCATCATACTCAAGGGCAGCACAACTATTTGCAGAAGTCAGTTTTATAACTGCTTCTCTGATTCGTGTTTAGCCTTCTGAAGCAATCCTCACGTCAACAGGCATCTTTGTTTCCTTGTCACGGGTGACTGTTTAAATATATAGCAACAACAGGCAAGCAACTTTCAAATATCTTTTACCTACAGACTTGTAAATTACTGAGTTTTCTATTCATACTTTTTATAAAAGTACATTCAGTCACACTTATTTTTCAGTTGTACAATGGTTGCTTAATACAGCAATTTTTCTTCAGCAAGAAATGTTGGGGTTTTTTCTTCCTAAAAGAGCCTTAATTTTTTCCCCTTCAGTGACTGAATATAATCCAATGTCCTCTTGAAAATGCCAAGAAAAACAATCTAATTATCCAGTATTAGGAACAAGAAAACAGACATTTTTACAGCTATTTCCGGCTTGAAATGTCCCTAAATATTTCTGCTTCCACTCATATCAATGTGAATAATGTCTAAAAGCACTTGACAACCTTAGCATTGATAAACACCACACGAGTAAAAACCATTTTCACTGCATTATCTGCATTTTCCCCACCTACTATAGTCAAATCCAGCTGTGCATACATGTTTGAAAGAGAAAGACTGAAAATCTGCATCTAGGGTAAAAAGTAAACACCCATAGATTTCTCTGAACCCTTTACAGAGTTATCGTTTAAAATTAAACATGCTATTAAATATTAAATATAGAGTTAATCCCTATGGATATATTCAAACCACTGAGGAATTAATTATTTACATTCTGTTGGAAGGAGTCCAGGGGAGAGCCACTAAGCTGATCACAGGGCTGGAGCAGCTCTCTTGCGAAGACAGGCTGAGAGGGTTGGAGCTGTTCTGCCAGGACAAGAGCAGGCACAGGGGAGGCCTTCCAGCACCTTCCAGTTCCTAAAGGAGGCCTGAAAGAAGGCTGGGGGGACTTTTCACAAGGGCATGTAGTGATAGGACAAGAGGGAATGGCCTTATGCAGCAGGAAGGTACATGAGGGTGGTGAGGCACTGACACAGGTTTCCCAGAGAAGCTGTGGATGCCCTAACCCTGGAGGTGTTCAAGGCCAGCTGGATAGGGCTCTGAACAATCTGGTCTTGTGGAAGGTGTCCCTGCCCATGGCAGAGGGGGTTGGAACCAGCTGATCGATAAGGTTCCTTCCAAACCAAACCATTCTATGATTCTATACTTCTTTGCACGACACATGTGATTTCCAAAGTAAAAACTCAGCCCAACACACTTAACTTTGCCATGCAGTAATAAAAGTTCTTTTTTTAAAAAATAAGGGTAAAAAAACCTTATTTAAATCTCTTGAAAAACCACCTAGAAATCATGGATTTTTTCCTAAAGAGCTATAAAGTCATAGCAAATAACTTACAGAATCACAAAATTATGAGGATTTAAAGAAATCTCCGAAAGTCATCTAGACCAGTCTTTTGCTCAGAGCAGGTCCAGTTAGAGTGGGTTGCTCAGAGATGTTTGCAGCTTGAATATCTCTAAGGATGAAGATTCTGCAACCTGTGTTCCAATGATGTTATACTTGTAGGTCAAGCAGTTTTCTTCAGCCTTGTTTCCCACTAGGGAAGTCCTTCATGGGTTACACCACCAAGAAGATTCCCTGAAGAAGTCAAAAATCTGATGTTTTAAAGTCTAAGGTTCTTTCAGGGTTTTAAGCTCCACTATCTCATGGTCCCTGCAGTTAAATCATCTCTCAACTTCCCTATCTTCAACTAGTTTTCTTGTTTGTAAATGGCAAGCCGAGCAGAGCATCTCTGTCAGCTCATTTATCATTTGCAAAAAGAAATAGTCTTCAAACTCCAGAAATCTCAGTAATTTAAGTAACTTGGAATGTGACATTTTTAGACTAATTAGAGACTGGCAAAATTAAAATGACTGTCAATCATGACAAGGAATAATCTAACCCATGGAGAGAACTTATATATGTGTTATTATCAAATAATCACAAATCATTACCTTACACAGGAACTCTCCTTGCAGCTGTAATATATCCTCAGAACCTTTTAGACAGACTGCATTTACAGTACTAGATAATACACTGATATTGGTTAGAGTCATTCAAAGATTGCTGATATGTATGGAATTCAACTTCCTGTGATCTTCTATCTCGTTAAGTTATAAAAAGGAAAATGGAAAATAATGAAGTGGTTGAGACAGTGCGTAACTGCCATCATCAGGTCACTGCTGTCCTCAGGTCAGAAATTAGACTTCCAGCAGAGCCAGTTTAGCACAACATTAATGCAACCAACCCAGAAGGCTGAGAAGCAATCTTTTGGTCAACAACTATGTGCCAGACTCTTATAACCGGTACCTCTCCTTTGCCTTATAAGCCACAAAAACAAATAATGCTCAGCCTTAAAAAATTATAGCTGATTTTGGCTTAAATTGCTATAAAAATACTGCTTTAGGAGTTTGCTTTACATCCACTAAAGCATTAAATTGAATAGTATATAATGGCTACATAAATTGATCAAATAATCCAGGTTGATTTTTTTCAGATTTTTGACCAGAACAGTTCTTGCTAAGGCAGAGCTTAACAAGGACTCCTTGTTCTATCCTAATGCCAGATTTGACTTACATAAACATTTTTATAATACGGAAAAGCAAAAAAGTTTTCTTGCAGATTTTAACCAACTTAAAAAATACCCTGCTCTTTTATGCTTTATTTTATTGGTGATCAATTGATCAAATTGATTCCAGTCTGTGATTTGAGAAATACATTTCCTCCCCAGATGCTTCAGGAGTGCAAGATCCGTGGTGAAGTCAGACTACTTTTAAGAATTTCATTTATGCATTAATGAGGATATATAATCTTGTATTATAACTCAGAATTCTAAGAATAATTTTAGTCTGTCATATGTGCCTGGCTAGCCTTGGCACTGCTCAGCATCCAGCAAAGCACTAAGTCAGATTTGGGGTAAATAAACACTGTACAGATGAGTAAAACTATGAAGCACACAATCAACTGTGTAAGAGAAACACTTTTAAAACTAAAATATTGAGTTGTCATATTATTTTTAGGAATTATGAAAGTTCATTTCACAATGTCAAAAGTAGTTAATGGGGTAACATCAGGCTGGAGACCAGTCACTATCCCCACTGCAGTCTAGAACTCCAGCGTGATGGGAAGAGGAGGGGCAGGCACTGATCTCTTCTCTTTGATGACCAGTGACAGGACCCATGGGAACGGCCTGAAGCTGAGTAAGAGGAAGATTAGGTTGGATATCAGGAAAAGGTTTTTCACCCAGAGGGTGGCTGAACACTGGAACAAGTTCCCCAGGGCAGTGGTCACAGCACCAAGCCTGACAGAGTTCAAGAAGTGTTTGGACAATGCTCTCAGGCACGTGCTGTGACTCTTGGGGTGTCATGTGCAGGGCCGGGAGTTGGACTCAGTGATCCTGATGGGTCCCTTCCAAATCAGCGTATTCTAAGATTCTGATTCTTTTTGTTCGTGTTATATTGCACAGCTTCGGCAACGAGGGTTCCCTTACTACGGGCAATTAGGAGTAGTAGATAGTGGTTAGCTACCATCTAGTGGTTAAAAGCTGAAAGTGTACATGACTTTCATGTTTTTTCACAAGACCACAAAATAGTCGATATAAAATCTGGCAGTTGAAATTATTCTTTACAGACATGATCACTTACAAATCACAGATGAAAATCTACACTGAATATAAGTGGAGGAACTTAAAGAAATTGATATTCTACTCTGCTGCATTCTCTTGATACAACTACAATGCGAATAACCAGAGCTAAAGGTAGACATTACCTTCGACTCTTCAAAGTCAAATAACACTGAGGCTTTAATACCTTAAAGGCAAGGATTTTCAACTGCTTTGCTGAGAAAAATTAAAACTTCAACATATTTAGTGATTTCCTGCACTAGTAGGCACATGGATCACTTGTCATTCCAAAAAACGCTTTTTGTCTTAAAACACCTAACAAGTGTACGATTTGTCAGCCACCTAACGTCTTCAGCTCAAACATATTAAAAAAAAAAAGGAAAAAGAAAGGCTATCATAGCTGAAAATTACACTTCATAATTTTTTATGAGGTAACAGATACAACTAAGATTTTAACCTTTAATAATATTATGTTGCTATTCAACAAGGATTTTATGTGAAAGATAATACTGCTTAAAGAACTAACCTACCATGTAGGAAGTCTTAGTGTAATTCCCTGTCCCGCTTTAGGCAAAATATTTGTTCTCCAAGCTGTGCTTGCCTATTTGATCCACTGCTAAGAAAATAAAATTTAAAGGTAAAACACTTAATTATATAGTTGACAGATACACAATTAGCCTTCTGTTTACCAGGACAAACAGGATATGTGGGTCTTACCAAATGAAGAAATATTATTGTCAGGACAGACAATTGCAGTTCAAGTAACCATGAAAGTAATGCGTTTTCCATTTTAAGGAACTACCAAATCTCACACCTTCTCTACCCTTTCTTATTTCAAATTATGCGGACATTGTGCCCATCAAGTTAGCTGGAGTAAGGATCAAAGGCAAAAATACCCTACCTCAGAATCTTCAAGCATCCCTCACTGCTCAAACATTCCAATATCCCTAGAAATGCAGACTAAAGAGAATGATAAATTCTCAGCGTGCAACTGAAGACCAGGAAAGAAACGAGGTCCAGATTCACTGGAGGATGTGAACACTCCTGAAATTAAAGGAATGGTTTTGGAAGAAACAATTTAGGTAACATTTGTGGCTTTTACTCTTAAATATTAGAGAGGAGGTTTTAAACCTAGCCTGAGGAAATGTTATCAGGCATTGAAGATCATTTGTTCTCAAAATACATATCCACTTATGTGAAGTACAGGGAGCTAATGACGTGATAAAGCAGAGGGTTCCACCTGTCACAGTGCAAGCCATAATAAAAAGCTGGACAGTAAAAGGTTGTCCGTTTGAACAAGGTGGAAGAAAACAGAAAACTAAAACAAGTACATAACTGCTTTTACCTAAGCAGGAAAAGTCCTAGGAACAAAGTTGGAGGAACTGGGATGCAACTTTCAAACTAAGACACGGCTGTAACAATAACACTAGAAACTACTAGAATAGCATAAGGAAGGTATCCATTGGTACCTTGTGCCATACATCAAGGTATTTGCTACATAGGAAACATGGAAAAGTGCACACTGGTTTAAAAGAGCTCCATGTTCAAACAAGTTAGCAAGTCAAGCAGAGCCCAACAGCATAAAGTTTCAGTCACAAAAATAGACACAGTATATGACATTACTGCCTAATTAGCCTGGAAGTATTGGCTGTGACATGCTGACAGTCCCTCCATAGCAGGGAACAGAATCAGAAAGTAACTTCAGCTATCTTCATATACACCTGGGAAATACCAGTTCAGATCATGATGCCGATACTAGTTTTTTTAGACATAGATAATAGAAAGTTCATAATTCAAAAATACATGAGGCCAAGTAACTTCTACCTCAGTCCCTAAAATGGCAGGTTCAAAATACTAGTGTTTAAATAAAATACAAAATTTAACAACCTCACAACTGTAGAGGCCCAGAGAAGCTGACTGGTCACGGGATGGATTGTGGTGATGCATCCCCAGGCTCCACCCCTGCTGCACAAAAACCTGAGAAGTGCTCGTTCCTGGTATTAACACTCATGAGAAAGAACAAGACTTTGCTGGAGAAGGGAGGCCAGGTGGAGATAGAGCAGCACTTTTCCAGAAGGAAGAACCACAACACAGTACAGCACAAGTGCAGGAATGAGTGGCAGGAAGTGGGCATGAACTATAACATGGGATTGAGCCACCAATGACCCACGAAGCCCTCCAAACCCTTTCCAGAACGGCCTGAACATGATAACTAATTCACATAGAAAGAGAGAAAACTGTCCATAAAAAAGGTACCTTCCCAAGCCTGGGCAGTGTCTCCCAGGATCCCAGATGTCTCACTGGCTGGATTGACATAGATAGATCAGTGCTTATCAGTTGGATCAATGCTGGAACCAGAAGTGATGATCATTTCTTCTCTTTTTCTCTGTTCCTTTCTTTCTTTAATTCATCTCTCCCTCTTTAATTTCTCCTGCTTTTCTTCTTTCTTTTCCTTTACTTCCTCTCTTTCTTTCTTTAATTAATCTCTCCCTCTTTAAATTCTTCCTTCCTTTCCACCCCACCCTTTTATCCAAACCCCACTGTCAGGTGTTTATATAGTAGGTCTGGAACTAACACACCAATTTCCATGCCAATAATAAAACTTTCTACTTGTTTGCAGACTCTCTTACTTTTTTTTGTTCCTGTTGACCAAGGAGCATTTACAAATCATAGGTGCTTCCTGCCCCTTAAGGGTGGGTCATCACAACAGCACTAACAAAGGTTTTAGAAAAGCCAATGCTTCTTCAAACTGAGGAACCACTTCAAATAAAATAGAATAACCAGGAAAAAGAATTGAATCTTTGCAGACAACATGCAAACGATTTAAGAACACCATGCTGAAAACACAGAGCAATTGCACAGCTTCTACCACGAAAAACTTGAGAAAAAGCATAAGCCAGTCAGCATAGCTAAAAGTAGGGCAAAAGCCAGCAGGCATCCACCAAAAAGCTGGAACAACACTGACATGGAAAAAATCCAGATGAATTAAAACCTGACAGCTTAGACATAGATGCAATAAGGCAAGGTGAAGCAGACTGAATAATAGGTAATAAGAAATACAAAGTGCTGATAATGAGATCCCTTCCATGGTACCACAATAACGGGAAACTTCCCACAAAGTCTTCAAAAAAAACATGGCATTACAAGACTTGGGAGTGCTGGTGGATGAGAGGCTGGACATGCCCCAGCAATGTGCACTCACAGCCCAGAAAGCCAAACGTGTCCTGGGCTGCATCCAAAGCAGCGTGGGCAGCAGGGGAGGGAGGGGATTCTGCCCCTCTGCTCTGGTGAGACCCCACCTGCAGTGCTGCATCCAGCACAGGAAAGACATAGATCTGTTGGACTGAGTCCAGAGGAGGACCAACAAGATGATTAGAGAGATGGAGCACCTGTCCTATGGGGAAAGGCTAAGAAAATTGGGTTTTTCAGCCCGGAAAAGAAAATTATTTGGGGTGACCTAATTGTGGCCTTCCAGTACCTGAAGGGATTCCACAAGAAAAACAAAGAGGGACTTTGTATAAGAGCACATAGTGACAGGACAAGGGGAAATAGAGTCACACAGAGAGAGCAGGTTTAGATTAGATATTAGGAAGAAATTCTTTACTGTGAGGGTGGTGATACAACAGAACAGGTTGCCCAGAGGGGCTGTGGATGCCCCATCCCTGGAGGTGTTCAAGGCCAGGCTGGATAGAGTTTTGAGCAACCTGGTCTAGTGGAAGGTGTCCCTGCCCATGGCAGGGGGTTGGAACTAGATGGTCTTTAAGATCCCTTCCCATCCAACCCATTCTATGATTCTTTGAGAAAGCAAGAGAAGAGTACTAAATTTGTATATGTTTTTGCTGCAGAATTCAGTATTTTCTTCACAGAAACCTCGCATTAAGGAGGCAACATATTAGGGCCAGATGGTGAGTTTATAAACTGAAAAAGAAGAAAAACTTGGGGGTTTTTTTAATCAATGGAAAGTAATGCATCAGATGTCTAGATGCCCAAAAAATTGCAAAGGAACTTAAAGACAAAAGAGTAAAACTTCTTAATGTGATGTGTACTCTGCATCAGTATCAGAGGACTGGGCACTGGCTAATAAAATAAATGCACACCTTCAGGGCTACGTGAATGAGAAACACCTGATGAGGAAGCCCTGATAGGTAAAATAACAGGCATTATATTAAAGCATATAATTAAGAGGCAGCTCAAATTATTTAATTTCCAAAGGAAAACTCAAAAAGATTTCTGCGAAAGAGAGAAACACTCATCATGAACTCCTGAGGTTCACTAAAGGGGTTAATAAGCATTAGTGTAAAGAAGATTGCACTACATTATATGGATTTGCAAATGAAGCTTTCAAAAAGATCAATTATCAAGTGCTTTTAGGAAAAGCATAAGGGAAATGACCTTCAAAGATAAAGACTTGATTAAATGTTGGAATGGAGAGGATAGGAATAAAATGAATAGTTAGATCTTAGAGCAACAGTTGTAAGGTATAAGCAGAGCTCCCGGGGACCTGCACAGTCAGATGAAAAAGCAGAAGCTACAAGAGTGACATCTGCAGACAAAACTGTGTTATTCAAGGTAATAAGGATGACCACAAAGAATTACAGAAACTTCCAAGACTGAGCAACTATGATGTGTTAGAATGGCAAATGAAATTCAGTGTAAGCAAATGGGAAAAGAACAAACCTAAACCTAAATTCACATCAAAATTATGGTCTCTGAACTGATCATTACTACCATGAAGCCTATTTCTACCTTTGTGAGCAACTGGCTAACATATAGGAATTAGTAATCATACTGGTTAAGGGGTCATGATCACTACTAACTAAAATTTCCTTCCTTCATTAAGCATAAGACAGACATACAGTCTAAACAATATAAAAGATTATTGGAGACAAGTTTCTAACAACATTTCTATTTTAGGCATATTAGATGATGAAATAGAAATTTGTGAAAAATGCAACTTCTTTGAAGTTATCACTGTAAAGGTCAAAAAATTTATTTATCCTTTTTCTAGATCAGCATGGGAAACTGGGGAGATTGATTATTTATGTCATTTATCATTTTTTAAGGTAGTAAATACTTTTACAGATATTAACTACTTTCTACAAGTTGTTTTCTTATCCTTTTAAGTGAAGGCAGTGATGTAGTGGTTTGTATTTTTTGTTCTATTGCCTTTTATTTACTGTAGGTGAAAGGGGGTTCAGCAGCACAAGCCTTAAAGACTCGTGCCCAATTTTTTTCTGATATGCAAACCACATAAGTAAATCAATAACTAAAATCTTGATTGTATTAACCTGGGATGTTTCTGGGTAGCTTAGCACTAACAACAAAATGTCCATTTGGATAATTTGTTTTCCATGGAATAGCCAATAAAAACATTTGTCAATTAAAAGCTCACATTTTTGTCTGGCTTATCAGCAGACGTCAGACAAGGCCATTTGATTCAGGCCCTGCAAGTTGCTCCATGTCCCAAAACTATCTTAAGCTTAGTTGCCAGCACCAAAAGCATACCTGGATCTACATAGAAGCAACTAAACAGATATATAATCTTTTTTTCCCTTTTAGTAAGTAATATTAATATTTGGGGGCTTTCCTTGGTGTGCTGAATTCAGGCTTTTTCACCACACTTGTTTAGCAGTACTTTTGCACTGCAATCTATATTTACTGGAGTTGTTGAAACACAGCTGAACTAAACTGCTCTAAAGTGTTTTAAATCTCCACTCACAGGTGCACTGAGCTCACGGGAGTAACTCCTCTGACCTACAGGTCACGAGAAAAGCACTTCTTATGCTCCAGAGACAGAAGCCAGCTCTACAGCTGAGACATGATATACTTGTACTGGGTAAGGTAAAGAATCATTTAGGGTGGAAAAAACTTCAAGACAGAGTCCAACCATAAATCTCAGAAGTTTGACCATATAGCAAACAGGACGTAAATAACTTGTGCACAACATATCTATGCCATTACAGATTTTAATAAAGAGGTATTTCCATTGTACTCTATCACCCTGTTAGGCACAACGTAATAATTAAAACAGTTCAGTAGCTGTGCTGAGCTTGTTGGGTTTTTTTCCAGTCACTTAGAAATTATTTAAACTTCCAGCTGCCCTTTGGACCATTCCTACCAATCTTAGTTTGAGATGTGCCTACCAGGCCATCTTTGAAAAGAGCTAGATGCATTAGCGAAAAATAGAAGTTGTGTGGCACTTCTTCCACAGAAACTCAGAAAGAGCTATTTGTTCAGCTGTGTTACTAGCTCATACAAGAAGTCTTCAGTTTGAAAACACTGAAAGTAAAATGTCTTCCTTGTTTTCTCTCCCTCCTCTAATTTACTAATACACACACAATTAAAGGAAATTAAATCCTCCAACACATAGACTTCAAAATTGAAAAAGTGATGGGGGATATGTTTTTATTTTATAAGGTTATGACATTTCAAATTAATATTTACTTCCAAGTAGTCTTTAAGAATGCCTTACTCATTTTTCAGTCTATTGGAATTATTTACCACCAAACGAGATTCCATTTAGTGCAACTTTTACCTACTCATTTCCTTACAATTTAAGTTTGATAAAAATTTTATTAAACAGAGCTGCAGCAACTAAGTCTATTTAATCCAAGCTACCCAATTCTTTGACTAGTAACAAAAAACACCCACTTGGCAATTTTTAATAGTAGCAGCTATGGCATGAAAAACATAATGCTTGCCAACCAGCCAACGTAGTAGAGTTGGCTTTCATACCTGGAGAAATAAAAAGGTAGTAATCACAGGCCATAGATTTGTATTTCTTTTCTGCACTGTAATTCATTTTCTCCTCTCTTCTTAGTAAAATTTTAGTCTTTCATTCTTTCTGAAACCAGTCATCCTCTAACAAGGTACTTCTCTCTGCTCTAAGCATTTGAGCTTTTTTATTTATTGACTTCTTTATTTATTGATTAATCTAAGAGTTAATTACTACTTTTACTGGACCTCTGGAGGCTCTCCCCTAACAAACCACTGTATCAAGACTTCTCTTTCACTTAGTACTTCCAGTGCCTTTTTCCCCAACCATGCATGACCCTACGACTGCAATATAGCAAGCCTGGGCAGGGGAAGTTAATATCCAAAGCCCTTAATTCACATTTTTCTTAAGCTTTAAAAGGACTCTTAATTGAATACTGTTGTAACAGTGCTCCTGAGAAAACAAAGTAAGATTCCAAAAGCTTTCCCCTGAAGTTACTGCACTGTCTGAATGTGGCTAAACCAACACTCTTGAAAGCTCTGCTTTTAGCAGGAATTCCCTCTTCACCACAGTTAAATAATTGTCCAGAGGCCTGTTCCTATCATCTGGGAGGGATATAAAATAACCCCAGCACAGGTGATGGTTAAGCTCACCTTTTTGTTGAGACTGTTACAGTCCCTTGATATATTTCAGTAGATTTGAACTTCAGCTTTCAAATTCCAACAAATCTGAAAATATCTTATGGCATGGTACTTTCAGGTGCTTTCACCTCAGTAATGCTAAAGGCTTGCAATTCTTTAGTCTTGCACCCAAGCTGTTTTCAGAGCCTCTGTGGGCAGGTTTTTTACCCTTTGCAGTTCTGGTGCTAATACTCCTGTGCCATAATTCCCTATGGCATGCACCTGCAAACTCCTCAAGTGCTGTTGCCATGCTTCTAGGAAGCCATTCCCTCCGGCCAAAGGATCACTCTTCCTCACTTCCTCCTCTCTTTGCTTTTTGTCTTTGAATATTTTAATTTACATTAGAGAAAATCAAACATAATGCGTAACAAAGCAGAAAATGCTCACAGAGATGCTCAATAGCTATTGCTAGATAACATATGTGCAAAGAAATTCAAAAACCAGTATGCAACATTTACATTCGATTGGCATACTCCAATAAGCAGTAATAATAGGGAGTTTGGACAAGTCCCAAGGAAAAGACAGGGCAGAGTATCATTCCTCATCCTTATCGCTGCCACATGCTGCACTGGAGGCACAGACAGACCAGTCTAAGAGGGTGCTCAGCAAGGGCACATCACCTGGCCACACCAGGAAAAGCACCCTCACTCTCTCCCCCAGCCTTTCTGCTGGTTTTCACTTTTCCCTCAAAAAAATAAATCTTCTGTCTTTACAGCCAATGAATGCCATCAGCTACAAATCCTGCTAATAAATCCTAGCAGAAATAACTTCTTACTTATACATCCTCTGTACACACTCAAAATTTCATAGAAAATTAAGATTAAAGAAATTATTTTATAAAAAGGAGTTCTGTGCTTCTTCACCTAATTTACATTAATAAACAGTCCACCACACACAATAAGCATTCTTCTCGAAGAGGTCAAAAGCTTTGAAAAGAGAAAATAATTCAGAGCAGGAAGAAGGCAAGTTTTACTTCTTCATTAATCTAAAGATCATTAGAAATAGATATGAGAAATCCCAGTTTTCACGTTTTACATTTTCACATCTTAAAACATGCCGAAGGAATTTCATGAGAGGTAGGATGCATGTTACTTTCTCCATGCTAGACATTTAAAATGCTTTTGGTGTACAGATTTTTAGGAATAAAATGGTGAAGAAAGAGAAACTACTGCCTCGAACTTCTGGCATCTGATCACACATCCAAGTTATGATCTCATAATCCCTTAGCAGCTGGAGCTTGAATATTCCACCCTCTATTATCTGCTAAATAAAACACTTCTTTTCCATAGTGAAAATCTGATTGTTCTTTAAATTTGTAGTGTTCACATGTGCTATGGGAAAACCTGGTATATTTTCTTCTGTAAACTATTATTTAAAATACAAAGACTTGAGTCACATATTTCAGTCAAAAAATACCAGTTTCTTCTGCATTCTAATAGTAAAAGTGAAGTCACTTAAGTTACTCTAAAATTTGCAGTTTAGACCATTCTTCAACCTGCTGTAACAACAATTACGTTCATGGGTGCAAGTCACAACAACAATATGGGAATCACAAAAGGGAAGGGAAAATCTGTTTTGGTACACAGATTAGAAGACAACTCCAAATTCAGCATCATGAAGGATTTATTGCTTCAAGAACCTGAAGTTTCTAACATTCTTCATACAATATACTAATATTTCTTTTTTTTTGTCACAATATTTTAGCAGTGTCTTCAGCTTTTCTAGGAGTCCTGAATGCTTCCAACATCCTCACAGAGGGCACCTCCTTTCTGTTTCCTCAGCCAAGCAGGAAAGACAGCTGATTTCAGTACAAATAGAATAGATACTTGAGGGCAAATCTCTACTCAAAATATTAAGTGAAGAGAGTTGAGTTTTTTTGTCCTGCAGTAGCCTCCAAGAAGTCTTCTGTAACTCAGCCTGCTCTTCCTCAATCTTAGAAAACATAAGGAATGCCAAGTGCCACTCTGCATTTAGCTTTCTTGTTCACTTTTAATCCAGTCCCCCTAATACCCTATGTGCTGGGTTTGGCTGAGGTAAATTTCTCCCTAGTAACTGGTATGGGGCCATGTTTTGGATTTGTGCAGGAAACAGTGTTGATAATTCAGGTATCTTTCAGTCACTGCTGAGCAGGGCTTACCCAGTGCCAAGGGATATTCCAGACCTTAGGGCATCATCCTCAGTGTATAAAGCAAGGGGAGGAGGAAGGAAGGACATTCAGAGAAATGCTTTTTGCCTTCCAAAGTCACGTTACATGGGATGGATCCTGTAGGAAGTGGTGAATGCATTCCTTAGTCTGCTTTGCTTGCACACAGGACTTTAATTTTCCTTATTAAACTGTTTTGATCTCAACCCACAAGTTTCTTCACTTTTACTCTAACTCTCTCCCTCCCCCCCACCCCCAGCAGTGCAGGCAGAGGAGTAGGTGAACTGCTGTGTGGGGCTTATTTGCCAGCTGGGTTAAACCATAACACCCTACAATCCACGGGGTATGCCAGGAACACAGCAACACGTGAGGCATGAGGTTATTTCCCAGCACTGTCGGTGTTACGTCCATTTCTGTTGTGCAGTTAAACTGGAGCAGCTGCAGCCTTTCATCATCAGCAGTTCCACCAGACAGAGGGAGAAGGTATTCAGTGTTATCTCCCACCCTGTGGTTCAACCCCAGGTCCTCACCCCAACACCTCCTTCAGGTATTTTAAATGTGTACTTGGAAACCTACAAGCAAAACCAGTTATTTGCCAATAACCAAGCACTTCCCTTTACATAAGTTCAGAAATAGAGGAAGCATAGGTTGCAAATTTCAATATTACATAAACAAATGCTAAAACTCTTCAATTCCACAAAAGTGGCAATAACGCAGTTATACGGTTGATCCTGGGCTTTCTGGGATATACACGGGCAGCTCACATCTTCCAACTGTGTCAGAGAGGAATTTGTTCCTTGGTGCTGAATCTGACGTTTCTGGAAAAAGCACGACTGCTACTGCCTGCTTAACACACGCTCAGTAGAAAGCTGGAATTGTTGCTGAGCAACCAGAGCTGTGCTGTTGCTGTGTCCCAGCTTACCATCTCTCCCTGCACATTCAGAGTGGAGGAGGTTGGACACAATGCTGTCTATTAAACTTCTTTCTGTTTCTGTGGCACATGATTGTTATTTGTCATGAGACGTTATTGTTGATGTGTTTGGAGTACGACACATTGTCTGATCTAGGTTAAGTGACAGAGGTCTTCCTTATCTGTAAATCTTCTGAGTATTAATTGTAATGATGAAATACTCCTTCATTACCAGTCACAGGTCCTTGGAAATGCTCCTTGTGTCTATTAAGCAGTTTCAAATACTATTTGGCTACTGAAAACTGAAACCAGTAAGGACCAGTAAGGAGACATTCTTTTAACCAGTCACAGCCTGATCGTGCCTAAGAAAAATCCTTCTTTCACATTTAAAGCTTTGATGTCATGTGTCCAAATATATATATATGGCAAATGGAATCCATATTGATTTATTGCTCATTTGTCCCTGTATTCCAAACAAGACAGCATCACTGGCCTTCTGTTTTCTTTTGATTAGAAGGACCTGCTAGAAAATTAATTAAAACTACACATAGTTCCTCTCTCCATTGCTGCATATTCTTTAATTTCTGGTAGTATCTATCCAACTGGTGATGAAAACAAAAGGCAGCTTTTCCTGTCTTCCAGCAGGTTAGACATCAGCCTTTGCCAAGATTACTTCAGCCACCTTACACTACAGTAACAGCCTGTTTCACGCAATTTGCTGCACTCTGTGATATTCAGTATCAGTACTCAGTGGTTTGTCTGCCACCAGCAAGTAAGTGGATACTTTTAAATCTGATTAAAGAGGGCCAATCATTGCTTAAAAAATTATGGGCCCAGAAGTCAGAAAATGTGTCTCTTCACTGGACATTGAAGAAGCAGTTCCATCTTTTCATCCACTTTTTCTTTCCAGTTCCCACAACTTAACCATCTCCCCTTGCAACTTTACCTGCATCCTTAGAAAAATACATATCACCTAGCTTTCTGCCCCTGTTCATTTTCATGTATGTTGCTGAGTGCAGGATTTTTCTTAGCAATGACTTGCCGGGTTATAACTGCTGCAGTGTGTGTACGTGAATTCAGCAACTTATAACAACCTGCATTTGGCCGGAGCTGAACCCATGGCCTCTTCTGTATTTTGTTTCAGAAAAGAAAGACTAATAAAATTGAAGAACTGTTTTCTATCAGGACAATACCAAAATCATGGCATACAAAATTAGGCTGAAATTTTATCTTTTATTGGCAAGGAAAGCATTTTATTTCTTTCAGTAAAGTTATTGCCAAACAGCGTCACAGTCCTAAACATTATCACATATTTTCAGTGACACATCAAATATTTTTCCCTGTTTACACTTCTGGTATTGAGCAACTATTAGTGTCCTAATTTTGTTTCCCTGGGAAACTGCCAATACCTAAGAGATGCTTGTTACATATTTCCCATTATTATTTTACAAATCCACTATATATCCACTGGGGAGGTAGTGGAAAGGGAATCTTTCCTCCCACATGGGCTACGGCACCTGAACATCCCAAGATTTAAAGGAGAAGTTAAGAGGTTAACAATTATGTTGGTCTGTTTATTAACTCCTATTAAGCTAAGTTACACAGCACAAGAGTAACACAACTACTTTCTTGTCCTTAGAGGTTAAACTGTGAATTGCTCTCAAGTGGGGAACAAATTCTCTTTCATCCCTATCTTCCTCCACCCTATTCCCTGCGAAACATAGGCTGCTAAAATTGGTCATAGAGAAGTTATATCATCAAGCCCCATTCTAGAAAAGAGAAAAAACAAAACATGCATGCTTACTAATATCGATTTCATTCCCAAATTGCACAAAAGTTTCTAGCCCATGAAGGTGTAAAATGATAAATGTAACCAAACTATACACTTAAAAAAAAAAGTTCTGTATACTTCATCCCGTATCTATGAAAGCTAAAGGAAAAAGCAGCAGTCAAATTCTCAACTGAATAATACTATGACCAAAATTCAAATGAATAAGAGAGAGTGGCTTCATTTTTAAACCTTGGCTTCACATATCAAATACCTAATTAATTACATTTTAAATTAACCTCTTGTAAACCAAATAATATCTTTTTATGGAAGTTTAATGTATTCTAGATTATATTATCACAGCATTAGGCTGACTCTCTTTGCTAGAAAATTCGAAGGTTTGGTAGGATAGCCCTCCCAGTAAACAAGTTACTCTTGTAACAGATAAGCACAACTACTTTTTCTGTATGCAATTGTACAGAAATATCAGTCCACATGGGCTTGGAACATGTCCTGCTAACTGCTGCAGAATTTAAGAATGAGGGGCATTTGTAATGCTCTAACTTTATGGGAATCTATATGGAATCCAATCATTCCTAGGATCTATCAACTACACACCACTTCCAGGAAAAGGCAGTCAAGTTAGCTCTCGTTAATAGTGAAAGACCGTACTGGAAACTTCTCTAGATACATGGAGGACTCCGCCAAAACAAACGGAAAGCAAATAGTTTCCAAGAAACAGTTTTATTAACTGTGTTAATCCTTGAAATAATGCCGATGTGTGTTTCGGCTCAACAAAGCTAGTAATAAAGTCACTATCAGAGTGGAGCTGAAAGCAACAGACTTTCAGTGTGAGGCAGGAAACGGGAATTTGCACAATTCCTCTTCTTTATTGGAGGACTCAAGAGCAACCTATGACACTGGTACTCCAAGATCAACCTTTAGGGTTTAAGTCTCGTCACAAGACGAGTAATTGCCATTAGAAACAGCTGCCCTCTTCAAGATACAACAATGCGCAGTTTGTTGATAAACGGTAAAAGCTTGAATTTCATCACAGATAGAAATACCTTCTCCGAGGAGGCAAACTTCCCCTGGTTATCTCCAGTTCTGAGCGCACCCCTCAGCAGAGCAGAGGGAGAGGCGGTGACCGCCGCCCCGCACTCGGCGGGCCCGCACCCTCGCGGGCCGCCTTCTCCTCGCACGCCTTCGGAGCAAAAGTTACCAGCGCAGCCGCTCCACAGCTCCCTTTCCCACGCAGGCTGCGAGCGCGGGACATTCCGCGCCCCCGCGGGTCGCCTGCCCAGGGCTCCCGGCGGCGGCCGCGCTCCCTCCCTCCCTCCTTCGCTCCCTGCGGCTGGCTCCCGTCCCTGCGCGTTGTTCCCGCAGCCCCGGGCGGCCCCGCCGCACTCCGCGTCCGCACCTGCAGCGTGTCCGCGCCGCGCTCCGGCGGGGCCGGGGGCTCGGGGGGCTGTGCCCGGGACCCCGGCAGGGCGGCCGCGGCGACTGCCGGGCCTTGCGGCTGCCCCGCCGCCGCCTCCATCTCCCGGCTTGGTTGCCGTGGCGAGGGGCTCCCCGCCACCGCCCCGCGCCGTCCGGTGGGCGCTTTTTGAACTTCCTCTTCCAGCCTGAGGCCAGTCCCGGCTCCCCATGGAAACGGGCTGCCGGTGGCTGGGAGACTCCGCGCACAGCGAGACGGACGCCGAAGCGTGCAGCGACGCTGAATTCCCCGCTCCCAGCGGCCGCTCCCCGGCCGGCTCAGGGAGCCCCCGGCGGCAGCACCCTCTGACTGCCCACGGGTGCCACACCTTGTTACTGCCCTAAAAGCTGAAAACTTGTATCAGGTACAGCATTAGTACATCAGACACAGCGAAATGATCTCACCTTAAACATCTCTTTCTCAGTAACTCCCAAACGCTTGCGTTTATGTAACCCTCGCACCTGGCATGACTGGGGGAGGCAAGAGAGTTAAAAGCTTCAAACGCCGCTATTTTAACTGCATGACAAAAGAGCAATGAAATTTAATACAGCCGGATGCTACAGGTGCACATCCTTCTCCTAATTGGATAACACAATGAGGGTTGCCCTCTTAAATGACCAGAGAAACTCCTCGTTATCAGGTTTCCAGCACTCCTCGCTCCCAGAAGGTAGCAGTGAAAATAAAGAGCTTGCTGACACTCTGTTAGACATGCTGATCATTCATGCATAAATCAAATTCCAAATGTGTTCATAAACAAATCTGTTCCCAAGAAAATCTCTTCCTCCTTTACTTCTGACAGAAGATACAAGTCAGGGTGGTAATTGCACTATAGGCAATGGTTACAATGCGTACACAAAAGTACTGAAAGCTGTCTAAGATTAAATATACATGAAGGACAGGCTAAATATGTACAACCTGACACTGAGGCATCAGCAGCTTTTGTTCACCCACAATCTGTGGCGACACATCCTTGGGAATGTGAAAGCTAAATACTAGGAGTAAAACACAGATAATTCACGAGCAGAAAACCTGAAATTCTTTACAGAAATGTGTAAGAAACCCAATGCCCAGACTGGAGGTAGGTATTTCACTTTGGAATGTGTTTCTCTTCTGGTCCTTTTGGTATCGTTTGAGCTCTGGACGAGGGAGTCTCCTGCTAGTCTTTTATGGAAACATACATACACAAGCCTGCAAAAAACCTGCAGAAACCCCATGTCTCAGCCCAAGAATTCCTAATCACCCTCTAACAGGATTTTCCACCTATTCTTAAAACTGTCTGGAAGGCAAAGACTACACAAACCTCCCAAGGGGCATGGTCCAGTTCTCATTTGCCCATTTCATCATTTTTTTACTAATATAAATTATTATTTCAAAGTACACTTTTTTCTCATCTATCCTTCAGAGGCTAGGCAGAAAAAGTGACCTTTATAATAGTAGTTTTTAATGTGTTTGTTGTGGATTAACTCTGGTAGACAGCTAAAGCCCACACAGTCTCTTGCTCACTGCCCTCCAATGGGAAATGTTTTCTCGGTCAATTTTTTCTCTCCTAGAAATAAGCTTCTGTTCTTTATGATTTTCCAGTTTGTCGGCACTGTTGCCAAAATTTGACATGCGAGACTGGACATAGAACTCTTCCAGTGGCCTTAGATGCCCAGAGCAGAAAAGGAAGTTTTCTACTGATGGTTTGAACAGAAAATTTAAAATTTTTCCACTGCTTGAACACCCTCAAGATAATTCTTTTTTCTCTATGCTTTGGTGGAATTTCCTGTGTTTCAGTTTGTCTCTAACCTGTCAAGGTGGTTAAGCACAACTTCCCCTTCTCAAATCCATGCTGAAACATGACAAAGAAACAAAATTTTCAGACTTTCAGAACTGATAATCATGCCGTTAGGTAATTCTTTCTCAGCAATGCAATCCGTGCTTACATTTGATGCATAGAGGGCTATGTAGGTGAGTATGTCCAAAAATACCCCAAAAAGCCTCAGTCTGCATCACACCTGAGTCACTACAGTCGCCTTGGTCCCTCAAGTTTCTCTTGTGTCACTTTTGACTTCAGTCGCATCAGTTATTTATTCAACACTAATTTGATACTACTCACCTCAGTCACTTACCCGAGCCTGCCTGTCACTCCATCAGCTCCTCCCAGCTCCTTTTATCAGCCACTTCTCTCCTGCCAACTCCCAAGTCAGTCAGCTCCTTCAGGTGGACCTGCTGGGCAGTCACATACTGCCCCCAGCATCTCCCTCAGCTCCACTAATGGCAAAGTGTATGACAGAACTGTTGTCCAAAGTGATTTGTACAAAAATTTCTTTTGAATTTCAGATTGTTAAAAAACGTTGATACTTATAAAAATAGGAAGCCATTTCACTGAAACAATCACTAATACTAGTTTCCATAACTGAAGATTGATTTACGTTTTTACAGGTAATAGCTATATGATAGTTTAAGCATAGAAGTGTTTCCTGTTTCCAACTTCAGTTACAGCAAAAACAACATTCCAGCTGTTGCTTGACTAATTCAGTGTGGAATGAAAGGATTATTCACATATCATGCTCTTATTCGTGCATCTAAATAAATTCAGGAGAATGCTTTTGGGAATACTTCCAGAGCTTGATATTCTGGTTCCAAAAGCAGTCACAAGACACCTCGGGAGAGAAGAGAGCAAGCTTACATGGTATTTTTGCATAATATTTTCCCAGACTCTGACCGTCTTCAGTTTAGACAATTTTTAGAGCCTATTGTCATGGTGCTACCATGACATATCAGCTATGGCACCAGGGGCCCTGTGGGTGGGTGATAGCAGTTCCTGGCAGCCAGACCCCATCCTGCTGCTTCAGCCAGGAGCTTGGCAGCCAAGGGGCACTGAGGCAGCCCCAGTCCTGGCATTGGGCACCTCTCTGGGGACAGGTATAGGCTAAAGCCAGGTTTTGTCTCCTTAGGAAATCACAATGGAAGCTCTTCCAGGTGCTTCTTTAACCTCCCACTAACCACATGCAAAGCTGTTGAATCCACAGTGTTGTTCAGCAAATGGATCCACAAGTTTCCTGCCTGTTGCATGAAGAGTATCTTTCAACTATTTGTTTTGAACCTGGTTCCCACTATCATCCCATATTTGTATTTGAAAAACATGGTGAGCATTCAATCTCTATCCATTTGCTCCATGCCACTCATATTTTTGTAGTCTTCTGGCATATCTTGCCCTGCAGAAACACCCCTCCTCCAGCCAACTCAACCATTCTCCTTATGGAAGCCATTCTGGTTCTTTGGTCACCCTGCTGCCCTTCTCTTCCCTTTTCTAGTTCTTACATACCGTTTTTTATATGGAAGAACCGTAACTGCACAGGATATTTAACGTGTGGGCAAACAATTTATACATTGGTGGAATTACATTTTCCATTTTGCTATTTCCTTCCTGAAAATTTGCAGTGTGTTTTTTGTTTTGCTTAGTGCTACTGATTACTAAGTGGATGTTTTTGTGTAATTCATTATTATACTTGCAGGGTCAGTGATAATGTTTCAGGATACAAATGTTTTTAAGAACTGATCTTGGACAGCAGATAAGTCTAGTGACATGATAACAAGAAGTACAGTAACGGATACTGCCTCACTTGGCAGTACTGAAATCCATTCAGCTTCCCCCAGCAATACCACCAGCAGTAATAATTGTTCACCCAGCATGGATAAAACCCGCAACAACACCTACAGTGGTTTTGTAAAGCACTGAAGATAAATTTTGAGCAGTACCAAATAAAAAAGTATAAGCTCACAGTGGGACAAAAGAAATACATTATTTTACACATCCAAACCCAAAAGTTCATTGTTTTATGGGTTAGCCTGTGACATATTGAATTCAAAGGTTGGACTCGATGATCTCAGAGGTATTTTTCAACTTAATTGATTCTATGATTCCGTGATATCCAAATTACTGTCAAAGTTTTAAGAAAATCAATAATTTAAAATCTTATTCTGGTTTACATTAACACCCTTTTACTCAAATCCAGTACAGTAAAAATAAACAGTCCACTTTGGTCACTTCTATCTGACCTAAAAGTTTCTCCAAATTCTCCAAATATTATAGTACATCTAGATAGTCCCAGTTTTCATATTTTTGCGTAAAACAGCCACTAGAGGGGGAGATAATCCCAAACACTCGAGTATATCTAATCGTAGCTGGCAGAATTTATACATTTGAATCTACTTTCTATCTATCACCATGACCACAATATCTTTTTTTTTTTACAGTGCAATACAAGTATTCAGCTACAATGAATTATACTGAATTATTTTTTTTTAGGTTATTATTTGTTATTAGGCCCAGCGGATGAATAAGGAGTACCTTGCCAGAGCAGAGGCCTTTCCTTAGAAGGCTCTGTCTATTTATTCAGCAATTAACAGATCATTTTAAAATTGTAATTTCTCTGTCAAAGTGATTTAATTTTAGGGTTCTAGGGTTCAGCAATCTTCCTTTAAGGAATCTTAAATTCATAGTAACTTTGGCAATCTTAGACTCATTAATTCTAACAGATCACAAAACTCTGGCGTGTTGTGCTCAAATACAAGTACCCTAATTGAGACAATAAGAAACCCTGTTACATATTCAAGCAGTTAGGTTATGACACTTACAGCAAATGTGAATTGATTAACCAAGCAGAAAATCAATTTGTACTATCTATTGTGAGCATAAAAAAATTCCCAGTGATTTGATAAGGTCATAGTGACAGTCCTGACTGCTCCACCTCCGCTCAGATCAGTGTCTCTATAGCTATTAGGAGCCTATGGAGCCGAGGTAAGGAAGATTTACACTATGTTGTATCACAAAGCAATCAAGACCAATGGTTCTCCATAGGAGAGGAGCGCGGTAATTATCCACATCTATGATGTAATAAACATTGTTAAACATTGTCAAACACGATACAGCTATGATAAAATCTTCATCTGTGGCGGCCATGGCCACACTTGATTATGGGAGGAATTACTTTGTATTTTATTGTGACTTGTTAGGCAAATTTGTGAGGGTGATGCGAGATAGTATGTTATTATAGTTCTGGAAAGGTAATCTGTCAAGCAAAACCAAGGAAGATGTGTCCCAGCATAAACCTGTACATCCTTTAACAGCTTGTGCTGGTTTAGCCAAAATCTAGTAATATAGCCCCTGAGAGAAAACCAGGTTGCAACCACCCTTCCCCCCCACAGGGTTCAGGAAAAAAGGAAATTTTTCCTTGAAGGAAAGTGAAAGAGATAAAAACTATTTATTTTAACAAACACACAGGAAAAGGATAATGATGCTAAATAATGAATTAAATCCCCCGCTATAGAGAGAAACCTGGGAAGATTTCAGAGTCCTTCTGTAGGTGTGGTCTCTCTCCTCCTCGGAGCTGGTCGGTGAGGGCGTGGGCCCACCCCCGGGCCTCAGGGAGAAAATTCTCCTGATGTGCTCTGATGTTGTTGAAACAGTTCAGAAGAGAAGAAGGGAAAAAAAAAAACAAAGTCCCAGGAAACAAAATTCAGCTCTCTGTCTCACACCAAGAGGGAAAAAAAAATCAGCTGGCTGAAGAAAAAGCAAGCAGGGTGCTCCCTTCGTGCCTTCCGCAGTCAGACAACAACTGAGGAGTGTAATCTCTGTGTCCTTGAGAGTCTGCTTTGGAAAGTTCGTCTGGTTTTTTTCAAGCTCAGTTTAAAGGCACAGAAAAGGCACAATATTACTTTTTGGGCATAGAGCATGATAGAGGATACACGATAGAGTCACCCCAAGACACAGCTCCAGGAATTCCCTGATCTCTTGCTTGTCCCATCAATCACAGAGGAGAATCAGAGAGGCAGGCCTGCAGAGGCTGATTATCCACCACAAGAGCAATTATAACCAACGTGAAGAAATAAAAGAACATTTTGTTTCTTTTAGCATCCCACATGAGTGGTCAGGCAGAACCACAAACTGAATTGTAATTGGTTTTCTGTGACTTTTGCCTGGGTGATGTAAGCACCCAAAACTACTCTATGTTCTACCTGGTTATAAGCCAGTAATTTACAGAGGGATTAATATTATTAAACAATACATGCATATAGATATAAATGTAAATTATAAAAATATATTCCCATTTCGCCGAAGATGAAAAACAATATTGAGAAAAGTGACACATCAAGACAGGAGATCTAAGCAGTAATCAAAAGGAAATATTATAACTGTGGTATAGATCAAAAGGTTAAGAAGTGGCAACTGGAAATAGAAGGTGTAATGGTCAACCACAGAGGCAGGAATTTTTCCATGAAAGAAGTTTGTCTCACAGGGAGATAAATAACTTGTGGAACATACTTTGGAGAAGAGAAAGGGAAACTAAGCCGTTGTTGTAGTTACCAATCCGACTTCTTTTTAAAAAGCAACAAATGAAAACTTTATCCAGTTTTCTGAAGGCAGGAGACCAAGTGTCTGGTTTTCCCATCCTCTTTGGTGGTGGTGTGAGCTACGCTGAGTAAATCTGATGTTGTAGGAGTGCAAAGCCTTCATAAAAATTTAGAGAAGCAGCAGTGCTGTGAGAACGCATTCTCCTGTCCCTCCTCATGGGTTCTCTGCAAAGGAGGTATAAACAGCTGAGGAAAGGAGATGCAGTAGAGCAATGGGAACAGCAGAGGAGGACTGATCCAGAATTGTTCGTGCTGAGAAAGATGAGAGGAAGCTCTGAAATCCAATTTTCATGAGGGGTGGACATCCTTTTAACTGGGAAAACTGGTAGCTGGAATGGCTAAGATTATGTAATATAAGGGTTTGGATGCTATTGCTTTCCAGCTGCTAAAGGAAACCTTTAAAAAATGAAACATGTCAGATTTTAACAGAGGAAAAGTATTATTTAAGCATTTACGTGGCTGTGATCATGCAAACAAATCCCTAAAACATCATTAAGTCTCAGTTGTTCATCACCAAGGAAGGTCATAAGAGAATGAAGAGAAGAGGACAAAGTACCACTTAGGGTGAAACTCAAGAAACCCCCAGAAGTCAGACTTTAGATGGAGAAAATTCACAAAAAGTCACAGGAAGGAGTTCATCTATGACAAATCAGACTCCTTTTGAAAAATATTGCTGAGCAACTGTGCTCCTTTTTTGCCTGGTCTTTTAGAGGCCTTTTGCCTTACAACCTCTTTAAAAAGCTTGCTAAAGATCTCTTTACAAAGTAGATAATTAAATATTGTAAGGGCAAATTAATTGCACAGATAAAGAACTAGCCTGGATAGCAAAGGCAGAGAGCACTAGTGTAAAATAAGAATTTGTGCTAGAGAAATATGAAGAGCTGTGTGCCACAGAGACCAGTAATGGCTGGGAGTGACTTCATTCCTCACATGCAGATCTCTGGCCAGGGTGAGGAAATATGGCTGTGAGGGAGCAGAGGCTGTTCATGACACATAACTGGGCAGAGATTCAGCACAAGGGAAAAGAGTCATAAACATCAGAAGGTCTTGGACAGAGCAAGAGCTACAGGATATGAGTTAGTGTGCTTGAATTGGGTGTTACTAGACACCAGACAAATGAAAATGTTGTATCACTGCCCTGACACTGTGCCTCTTACTGACCTTTTACTGACCAAGGACAGTGAGAGAGTAGGACTGCTGGTGCTGAAGCAGAAGGTTTTCAAGTGTTTAGCACTAGACAGAATTCAGGGCAGATACAGTCATCTTCAGCAGCACTTCCAACTTTCTGAAAAATATTACAGATGTAAGCCTGATTTTTTTTTCAGTAGCAAAGGCCAGACCAGAAGAGAACATTATGTAGGAGTAAGTGGATGCTCTGCAATAATATTTATTTTTAATATAGCTAATACATTACACAGGTGAGGCCACACCAAAACTGAGCAAGATATTAAACTAAAAACTTAATATTAAGGATGCTACATTGAGGTTGAAGATCCTACAGCTTTGGCTATTTAAAACTAATTTTATTTAGCAATTTAACTTCACTACATAACAACTGTATGTAGAACATGTGCTGCAAACTTTTTAAGGTGCATTGTTTGCCACAGAGGCATCTTTGTTAATATTTTTAGATCTTTCAAATATTGTTTACACATTTCCTGTGGAGGACATACCTTCTGTAATACAGCTTGTGTATCAGCCCACTCCCGATTTATTTTAGTATCCCCCAGCTGATGGGGGACAGATGGGTGAGGGCTGGGAGAAGAGGAATGCTGCCCTGCCTCTGACGGCCCTGGAAGGTATGCAACTCGCCTCCCCCATACAGCTTTCAAGAGCCTTTGGGAAGGGGGCTAACATGAGTTTTGGTCACCACAAACATCAGAAATCTTCAAAAGACTCAAGAGGAATCAGCTTTCTGTCTTGCACAGCAGGTCACCGAGATGCTGTTGCTGAAGATTTTCATCCCAGAGAGGTTGTGTAATATTGAGGAAACCGGGATGCTTTACTACAAAGTATGCAACATTGATTTGAATAGTGGTGTGTAGTTTGTGATGTTCATAAACTTTTCCTACAGTTCGCATCTTCACTTGTCTAGCTATGGAATTGAAATCCAATTCTTGTCTCAGCAGACTGGGAATTACAGTTTGGATTAACATATTTTGGATTAACACATTGTAAAGTTAATAGAGTCTAATCTGCACCAACGGCTGCAATGTTTTGTGTGTGCAGTGCAAGCCAGTTGGTACTATGCTCCTTTTTCTGACCACGGTGATGCAAAATCCCTCCGTGCTAAGAAATGCTCCTCTGCACTCCCTGATTCAGAAGCCACATCCTTGTTGGTCCCTCAGGAGGCCATAGCCACCCTCAGAGAGTGCCAGCCACAGAGACCATGACGTGCAGATGCCATTGGCTGGACATCAAGTGCCCATCAAAGTCACTCTATCACTCCCTTCCTTAGATGGACAGAGGAGGAAAAATAACAACCAAAGGCTCAAGTCGGTCAAGATAAGGACAAGGAGAAATCACTCACAAGTTACCACCACAGGCAAAACCAACTTGACTAGAGGGAATTAGTTTAACTTGTTACCAATAAAATAATAAGGAATAAAACCAAATTAAAAATGCCTTCCACCCACCCCTACCTTCTTCCCAGGCTTAAATTTGCTCCTGATTTCTCTGCCTCCTCTCATCATTGGCACAAGGGGACAGGGAATAGCGGCTGAGGTCAGTTCATCACACATTGTCTTCACTTCTCCTTCCTCCTCAGGGGTAGGACTCCTCACACTCCTCCACTGCTCCGGAATGGGGTCTCTTTCACAGCAGACAGCCCTCCATGAACTTCTCCAATGTGAGTTCTTCCCATGGGCTGCAGTTCTTCAGGAACTTCTCTAGCATAGGGTATCTTTCATGTGGTGCAGTTCTTCAGGAACAAACTGCTCCAGTGTGGGTCCCCCATGGAGTCACAAGTCCTGTCAGCAAACCTGCTCCAGTGTGGGCTCCTTTCTCCAGGGGTCCACAGGTCCTATGAGGAGCCAGCTCCAGCATGGGTTTCTCATGAGGTCACATCCTGCCTTGGGCACTCACTTACTCTAGTGTGGGATCCTCTGTTGGCTGCAGGTGGACTTCTGCTCCACCAGAGACCTCCACTGGCTACACAGGCACAACTGCCTCACCATGGTCTGCACCACAGATGCAAGGGAACCTCAGCTCCAGTGCCTGCAGCACCTCCTCCCCTCCTTCTGCCCTGATCTGGATGTCTGCACGGCTATTTCTCTCACATATTCTCATTTCTCTCTCTCTCCAACTGCTGCTGCACATTAGCTTTTCTCCCTTTTAAGATATCCCAGAGATGCTTCCACCATCATGGGTGTGCTCACTCTGGGCCAGTGGCAGGTCCATCCTGGAGGCAGCTTGCATTGGCTCTGTCGGACATGGGGGAAATCTGTGGCAACTTCTCAAAGAAGCCATCCCTGTAGCCTTCCCCCACTACAAAAACCCTGGTATGCAAACCCAATACAATGCCATAGGCAGGGCAGTGAGCAGAAGAAAGAGACACTTCCGAAAGCTTCGCTCCATGCAGATAATTTAGATGTGGGCCATTGAATTCTCTCAGCGTAACAGAGCCAACACAAAGGGAAAAAACTCCAACCCCACAGCTTTCTTCGGGAAATGTGGATGATCTCAAACATGAAGTTGGGGGTTTAGAAAACAACGTTTTAATGTAGAGATTCTTCTAAAACATTATTTGCAAACTTGTTTTATATTCAGTAATTCATGCACTGTATTATGCTTACCAGCAAGTTTTTCACCTATAATGAGTATAACATATTACTGTCTTTTTGAATAGAAGGATGGGATAATTCTCTAGGGAAAAGCCCTAATATGAATGCGGGCAGCTCTTAGTTCCCCGTATGCAGAATGCACATCATGCCTGCCTCTGTTGCAGGTGTGGTGATTGGTATAAACCCAGGGTACAATTAGGCCAGGTCCACTGGGAGGGTCTCATAATTCTGAACTTTCAAACCCCTCAATAAATCCGTTTAGGACTTGGACAAACTCCTGGTTGACACCTTCCCTGTTTCTGCTGGAAAGCCAGCCAAAGGCAGCTGTTCCCCCAGCGAAGGTGGTTTTGTCCCTCAACAAATGACTCAAGTTTCTCGCTGTCTTCTCCCCTTGGGTACAAAATTTCAGGGCTCAAACAGAAACCCCTACCGGCTGGTCATGCAGCTCCACATGTTGTTCTGCCTCCTTTAGGACTATGCAGGGAGTGGAAAATCCCCCTGTTTTCCCTCACAGCTTCTCCCTTTAGTGAGTGTGTAGAGACAGCAGTGGAATGACCTGGGGACAGGAAACTGTGAGGTCCAGCAGAAAGGAAAATCTAATGTGTTATCGACAGCAGATTCTCTGCCACGTGTCTAGTGGGAAAGGAAATTTATAGAAAAAGTTTTGTGAGAAACAGGAGGAAGTCATTTGGGAAGGAAATAAAAGACTCAAAACCGGGAACAAAGATGGAGAAGGAAAGATTTCCTTCCTCACATCTTTCATGATTTCCACTGAGAAGAAAACACCATAGATGCTCCATACCACCAAACTGTAAACACATTGGAAATCAAACACTTGCTGATATGTAGTTCCCACACTCATAAGACACTTTTTCTATAACAAGAACATAAAAACACTAAAAAAAAAAGGTCAAAAAAAGAGTTTTAGCCTCATTTTAGCCTCAAAAGCTAAAATTGTGTATTAATCTCTTTACAGTTTGTATTTCTAAAAAATTTTATACCAGAAACCTGGGTAAGTGTGAAACCCTACTGTTAATGTGAACATTTCACCAGTCTCTAGTACACAGGATTGCTGATACAAAGTACGTAACTATAACAAAACAAAGCTTACATGAATATGTGATTCTCTCTGCTATTGCGTCTGTTAATTTGTTCCTTCTATTTGTCTTAGAGTTGCTGCTTTTAACACCACTTATGTTTTTCTACTTGAATAATTTGTTATTCCCTAGACTAAGACAGCTTTGAAAATAAAAATTGAGTCTAGTGAGTTCAATATTAACTCCTTATTATTAACCAACTAAGATCTTCTTTATATGTCTGGAATATAAATGCACGTTAATAATACCAGCATACCTTTAGGAAATTACTATCATCATAATAAAACACTGCACTAAGTATAACAGTATGTTTGCAGGGTAGTACCTGGGGAAAAAGCGTAGATGTTTGATTATATTAAGATTTAATATAAAATGTTTAGAGGCCATAATTTATTGTATAAATGTTCTTGAATATCACATGAAACCCTCATGCAGAACTGAAATCCATGAGCAATTCCTTTTCATAATTCTCTTTGATTTTCCAGGAGTAGACCTGTGAAACTATTCACTGAACAGCAATATCTCAGATTGAGGGCAACACAGGCTTTGAATACAAAAACACTTAGGGTTTACCTGTGTGAAAATAGCAATACATAGTATATTTATAGAGCTGACAACACATATATTGACCATACAGTTAAAAATCTGATACCAGTGCTTGTAACTGACAGAAATATAATGTAAATCAGAAGCATATCTTGAAGCTTGACATCTGACATATGGCTTTGTGTGTTGGTCTGACCAGAAGCATTGTTCTAGAAATCTCATCACTACATAAAGCTCCAGTCAGTGATCTGAAGTGTTCTGAGAATATGTAACGTGCAAGATAAAGAAAGCAGGTCAGTGACTAATAACGTTATTTTGACTGAGTTGATGTAAATTATACTATGTTAACATTTTTGTTTTGCAGCAGCAGAAGGATAAAGCAGTCCAAAATTTGCTAGGTTTCTGTTAAGCTGTCCTTATTGCTCTCGGCTGGGACAGGAAACAAAAACTAGTAAGTTATCGTCCCAAATTGCGCAAGCAATTACATTCTTTGAAAACCATTATCTGCACGAAATCTCTTATGGCAGGAAATCACAAACAGAAAGAAATTCCTTCACTATGAGAGAAAAGCCCAGACTACTTCCAATAGTTGTTTTAAAGTAAAAAAGTTGCCACAAAAATTGATTCACTAATCACTGTGATTCCAGTTACCTGTCCTGACAGTAGACTGATTCCTTTAGAAAGAGCCTAAGGGTATGAGGTAAGGAAAAAGAGAATTATCTGAAACACTAACACTTAAATTTTCTATCAGACAATCTGTAATTTGTCACAACTGATCACTGAAGAGAAATACAGAGAACACGGAACAGGTGATCATACATGCATTTCAAGTTCATACTTTAAAACAGTGATACAGCGACAAAAAATAACTGGCCACTCACATCAGCATTTATGACTGTTTTGGAAACAGTTGCCTAAGAATAATATCGGAGTAGAAAGTTTGGTTCACACTGACATTAGAATACAAATCAAGCAACCAATGGATATTACGCTGTGACTCACTGCAAAATACGATTTAGAAAACATAATGGCCTAGATTCTAGAAGTTACCTTTTTTCCAACAGACTTTTTAAAGCCACGTGCTTAAAATGATTTGTCTGTAGGTTGATGAATCATGTTGAGAGACTGATTTTTGTGAAAAAGAAATAAAGTAACTGATATTTTACTGTCTTGATAAGACACGGAGCAGAAGCAACTGAGAGGAGCAATACAAGAAAGAAGTCACTGGCTGCTTACACGCTGAGCCAGACCATTTACAGCCTGTTTACACAAACTGGCAGGATGATAAAAAGTCGCATCTTTTTTCCCTTTTGCTTATCCTTGCAATATTCACATGTCATCATACCAGTTCTGGAAGCTGCTGAAATCCATCAGTAACTCCTCATTTTATTACAGAATTGTTTGTTAGATATATGTATAACGTACTTAGCTCAGTGAATTTACTGAAAAGCAAAAACCACACCAAAAAAAATTATCGAAGTAATAGTTCATAAGTGTCTCCGAAGTAATAGTTCGTAAGTGTCTCTAGATGAGCCCTCCCCAAAATATGTGCTTTTTAGCTCTATTCAAAACGAGTAGAGAAGACTGAAGGGAGAGGAGAGGTGAGGATCTCAGTCTGCTGCAGGTGATCAGAGGCTGCCTGACCTCCCTGAGCTCCAGTTGGATATCCCAAGGAACCCCACATTCCTGAAGAAAAGAAACTTCGTGATCTTCAGAGCTGGATAGCACCCTCATCTGCCATGCTGCAAAGACAGCTACTCATATGATACTTTTAAAATAATAACAACAAACAGTAAGAATACCACACATAAAAATACCTCATATACCAGCTTCATAACGTTGTGGGGGTTTTTCTCCAAAGTTGAAACAGTCCTTGCTGTATCAAAGAAACCTGCACGTTTTAGCTTTTTTCTTTAATTTGACTCTCTAAAGATGATAAAATAAGGAAGGCACCTCAGTTTGCATTTTTCCTTGGTATGCTGCTTTTACATAGCAACAACCCCCCTTCCTGACTGTAATAATCTCACCCTGCCCTTTCTAACCCTGTCTGCCAGTACCTGCTATTACCTTTTTTAATAGCACTGCAGATTACTAGTAGTCATAAATTGAAGGTTTTACACTTAATCATGACTTCTTTGATTCATTTCTGTCAATGTCATAATTTAGATCGCCCTTTTTACCAGCACAAGGGTTGTCTCAATGTCTAAAGGAACAGATACTTTGCCAGGCTTATTTCTTATCCAATTATCAAGCTATGATAAAAATGAGAAAAGGGTGATTTTGTCTGCCACTTTTTCTCTTTTCTGCTGACTTTCAGTAACCTTCATGCCTGTTGCGCTGTATAGCAATTCTTCTTAATCATTTATTTTGTTAAAATTCAAAGTGTGTCAACAGCTTGTAGGGAAGGTGACAAAGCTAATTCTGGAGGAATGCATTCAATCTCTTTGGTCAGACCCTGCCAGCAAGAAATGCCTCTTTCACACCTGTATTAATGATAGTTTAGGCATGTGTGTTCTGTCCTCATATATCAGCACAAGCTCACCTTTCCATGGGTATAATTAACTCAGCCTTGCCTGTGGCAAAGAACACAGCAGGTATGTCAATCTCTATGTGGCTGAGCTGGCTAATTCTTGTCTTTTCATGATGCTGCTAGACTTGGGAGTGCACACTCAGAAAATATTGTATTTTCAGGTCATGCTTCTGGGCTTTCTTGAAGAGAGTGGCTTCTAAATTGACACCAAGGCAGTGCACATGACAGCAATTAAAGGCTAGGGGTACTTTTGTTCTGAAGGTGTAAGTTACAAATTTTTTTTTTTGTCTCATACAAGCTTCCAGGAAAATATTGAATTAGAAATTTGTACTCATTTTACATTTAGAACCATTTTGCATGAACACAAAATTACCCCACAATTTGAGAGATAGGGCAGTAAATAAAGTCCTGAACTTTATGATACACAGATATTCGTGCTATTAGATTGTCTTCTACAACTGATGACCACAGTCTATGTCTTTACTTTTTTCCTTGCTTACTCCAAAGGACCACTCCAGTGCAGACATGGCAATGTGAAGCATAAAGGTGGGCCTTCTTTCTTTCTTTCTTTCTTCCTTTCTTCCTTTCTTCCTTTCTTCCTTTCTTTCTTTCTTTCTTTCTTTCTTTCTTTCTTTCTTTCTTTCTTTCTTTCTTTCTTTCTTTCTTTCTTTCTTTCTTTCTTTCTTTCTTTCTTTCTTTCTTTCTTTCTTTCTTTCTTTCTTTCTTTCTTTCTTTCTTTCTTTCTTTCTTTCTTTCTTTCTTTCTTTCTTTCTTTCTTTCTTTCTTTCTTTCTTTCTTTCTTTCTTTCTTTCTTTCTTTCTTTCTTTCTTTCTTTCTTTCTTTCTTTCTTTCTTTCTTTCTTTCTTTCTTTCTTTCTTTCTTTCTTTCTTTCTTNTTTTCTTTCTTTCTTTTCTTTCTTTCTTTTCTTTCTTTTCTTTCTACTTCAAAAAACCCCCCAGTTTGAATAACTAAAGGTTTTAATTTATTCAGTGCTCAAAAATACAGACATTTCTCATAAAGGGAAGAGTGAGAGGTTTTCAGAAGGACATAACTCACTTCTCTGGCTCTGTCTTCTGAAGGGCTGCAGAGAAATGCAGGAGAATTTTAATAGTAACAACTCTGTACCGAGATGCTAAAATGTCAGTGGGGACACACAGGTACAAAGATACTTCTTATCCTGTCTTTTCTGTACCTTAAGCAAGGCTAAAGTGGTTATTTAATTTGCATATTTAGGAAATGATTGTGTCCTTCTACAACTACAAATATTTCATTTATATACAAGAAGATCTTTATTTCAACATCGTGAGAAAATTCCTGTGGGACAGTAATTCCACAGACTGTGGAATATTGTTAATAGGGTTTAGCACAACTTAGAAATCTTGGTTATTTCTTTATGCTGTTAAATTAGATGGACACATATCACAGAATATATACCATGTAATATAATTTGAAGAAAAAAGGGAAAATTGGACAAAGGGCTATACATTTGATGCACATTTTTATTGCAGAAAGGCTTCCTTGGCCAAAGGAAAATACAAAAATAAATTAAAAATTTAAGTACAGCAGTGCTCATTTATTTAAACAGCCATCTCATTTTGTAACTATACTTCAGGTCATAATTAAAGAGTTTAATATGATATTTATCATTCAGAGAATCATGTATCAAATACTATGATCACAGACTTCTATGTGTTATATAGAAAATATCACTCATTGTCTGCTTGCAAAAATGAAACAATACAAAACTAAAACTGAGATAGACAATAGATAGCTAGACAGACACTTACATAAATACACACATAGTATTTGAGACCTTTCTAAAAGAGGCACACACTTAACTTCCTTTGTTAAGGAGTTGTTGCTTTGTAGACCATGTATTTGGAAAAAGAAAGCAGAAGCTATGTAATTCTGATGGTTCATGCATGGACTTACGCCAATAAATATAGAGCTGGGCCAATTTGCAATCTGTTTTTTCTTGGTTGAGAAGGAACCGACTTGCTCACCCACCCAGTAAGGGCTTCATTGATTTCCAACTCCTGGGGAATAAAGGAATGCTCTAGAGGCCCTGCACGATTAGGGGGCCAGGATGAGGATGTTTTGGTATAAACTCAGCTGAGGATGAATATTTTTGCCCCAGACACGTAGCAAATGGATGACCACACAGCAAATCCATTGCTTGAGATCAAGCTGGAGTTCAGAAGTTTCATACGGCAGCTGTGGCAGCTTGGGCCTTGCAAAAACCCATGTGTTCTCCAGATCACTAGAGTTGAGAGTATAAATGGTAACCCAAAGGTGTGAACCAGACTCTGGAGTTTACCTGGGTTTTGACTGCGTTGAATTTGCGGACGAAATTGCACCCTGCCAAATCAATACCATACTCAGTGTTTCTGTCATTCCTTTGGCTATAGGCACAGTTCGTGTTGTTAAATGCAGTATCTACTGAAGTTTTACGCTGAATGCTTGTTCTTCCGTGTTTTCTTAATTTTCTGTCTTCATTTCTTTGGATTGCTAGCCCTCTCATGGCATGAATCAGCAAAACACTCAAGCACTAGCCCTGACTGAGTTTACGGAGATTTAATATTTGTTTAATGTCAACCCCATCAGAACAGTTCAGTCCAACAGCAAACTCTGAGCAGAAGCCCACTGACTATGTCAAGGAGGAGTCAATGCCCCTGTGGTGTGAATCACAGAATTTTATATTTCCACTTTCTGCGATGCTAAACCCACAAAGAACTTCATTCTGCAGTGTTTTTACAACAAAGAACCATGCCTGTCTTTTACTAGAACCGGAACTTGTATCAGTCTGGTCTCAGAACTAAACGTGTATTTTCAAATGTACTTACTTCAAAGAGTTTGTTCATGATTAAAAAAACTTTTGTCTGTTTGGTACTGCATTCCAATACAGATTGTAAGCAAATAGACAAATTAAAGTGAATTGGAGCTTTCAGTCCCTTCTCCTGTGTAGCTGTCCCTGGTGAATTTAATTGAACCAATGAATAAACCTCTTCTTTTAAATGAATGTTGGAAAAGAGAAAATTTTGAAAATAGTACCAGTGACCAACTGACATTCTCCTCTATTCAGAAGTAGCCCCTAATGAACCCTGAATGTATAAATGGACCTCTATGTGTTTCAGAAAGGACTCTTTAAAACAATAAGGAATTCATACAATTCTATGAGGTCTAACCATGAATACAAAGAAAGATATATGGGATGGGTTTTCACTTACTCTGTTGCTCTTTTACATTTTCCAACATTAAACAGTGCTTGGGGAACTTTGTACATCCATTGTACATGATGGTGTATAGACCTCTTTACCTAGTCAGATTGTTTGTTACAAAGGTAATCTAAAGTAATAATGAATAATAAAAAATTAACCATGTGACAGAGGCACACTGTGTTTCGGGGTTGTATGTGCTGTGGCAGATCTTCAGTTATGACACCCAGATAATTGCTGATGACAAACTGTATATTCTGAAGCTGCTGCACTCCCACAAAGGGACCTTTGTTTGGCTCCGTGGATGTAAGCAAGACCTCCTGCTGCTCTGCCGCCAGCACACTGCCATCACTGAGCCCACAGCTCCAGCGATCCTAACCCACCCGCCCACAGAGTGAGAAGTCAGAAGACCTCACACTGAGAGTGCACAGAGAGCAGCTGTACACAAAACTCTGAAGAGAAACTTTGCTGGAGCCTCACAGCCCATTATTTGAAAAAGACAGCATGAATCAGCCTGTGTGCTCCTGAAGCGATGCTCCAGAAGCAATTCCGCAGCAAGTAAATGCCACGATTTCCATAGGCATTGGTGCATTGCCTGACTGCATTCAGGAGGCTGAGCTTTCTCCTTCAAACTCGCACTTCCATATGGCATTGTCTCATCCAGAGCAGTACCAGAAATAACCAACAAAAGCGTGAGGCTAAAGGAGAGCCTCTTGCTAAAAAAAACACCGTGCTGGATGTCTCTCAAGTGCATATTTGCAAGTGGTTTGGTTTTTAGAAAGTGTGTGTGTCAGTTTTCATACAGGGGACCAACTGCAGGGTGTTCTGCTCTGAAAAAAAGGACACACACACACATATACATGTATATATATGTCTCTACACAGACATACATACATAGGAGTCTAATTTTATGCTTCCAGGTGCAAATATTTTCACTCATGTCTTTTGTATCCACATATCCCACCACACGTATCTACATAACACACGCAGGCTAAATAAACATACGGTGCTGCTAATAGCCCAAAGGTGTTATTTCCCATATAACAGACATTATTTGCCACGCTGTGTAGAATGCCTGCCCTAAACCCAATGCTTGCTTTGTGTCTGTACTGCAGTGAATCTATCTCACAAGGCTGAGGATGGGCACCACGCCATCCTGACAGATGGGTCTGACAGCCAGGAGACCATGTATGTGCATCCAGTGTGGGTGAGACTGAGGAGAGCCTTTGCCAGGGAGATTTAAACAGCTTTCTGTTTTGGCTGTACCTACTGCAAGGAGAAGGGTGTAGGCTTACATTACATGAGGTCCATGCAAGTGCAGAGATTGGAGAGGGAGAATCACGTGTATAAAGAAAAATCCATTCAAATAGCTACAAGTCAAAGACATCCACTTTGGTGGAGAAAAAGTGAGGTGGTGTTACGGAACTCCACACGCCTCTGGCTCCACTTGGGAAGACCAAGCACAACTCGTCATGACAAGTTCATTCGTCTGAACACGCCAGCAAGGGTGCAGAAACCTGTTGCACAGGCTTTCTTCCTGTCCCAGAGGCACATAATATTTGGTAAAGCAAAGGCCTAACTTTCAAGTGATGAGAAGATACTGCTCTTCCATATGGTATAAAAATCTGCTCAAGAAAGGAACAAGTCCTTTTGGTACAAAGAATGTGAATTTAGTCTGTATCTTTAAAAAAAAAATTTAAATGCCCTGTGAACAATTTGGTAATTGCATGAGTAGAAGTTAAAATACTGCTTTCAAAAATTATCCCCTTATAGAATTTGCATCCTGAGGTCAGGTCTGTGTGTTTGTACAGACCTGAAGAGAAACACCATACAAGCTGTATTTATTTAGTGCTCTGGAAAGTTGACGCACAATCAGTGTCATTTTCTTCACTGTCATACACTTTATTCATACCCATACCCAGGAAAATCTACATAAAAATGAAGTCTCCCATCTAAAAACAATTAAGTGGTACTTCAACTATTGTCTTGAACTACTTTTCGATTAAAATTTAGACAATGATCAAATATTTAGCACACTATATGGAGTGACCAGTGGAATAAGCTTATGGAAAAAAACATATTTCAGTATAATATACACATTTTTAAAAATGTTTAGCTGTTTAGCAAACCAAGTGAACAGTACACAGCAATAATTGCATACAGGAAAAAAAAAGAGGGAAAGCATGGCCATATTAAGATTAATAAGACACGTGAGGAAAGTGATAGAATTTCTTCCTATACACAAGCTTAAGTGCCAGGTAGAGCAAGGGAACTGGGAAGCACCAAAATAATTGGTATAAGGTGTTGTTGGCAGTTTTTAAAATATCCACTAGGTTTTCTTCTAAATTAAAGAGTCACATTCCTGTCCTTACAGACATTAAAGGCAATTTTGTTACCAGGTTTCCCAGGATGGATGTTTTCCTCCACCCCCGATGATCACCTGGAAACAATGATACTTTCAGAAGAGCATCCCCCGACAATGAGTGGATCAGCAATGATCCACCTCCTCCCCGTACAAGGGCTCATGCTTTTAGGACTGATGTGCTAAATCTTAATCACTTAGTAATAATAGTTATTTTTAAAATAACAAAAGAAAGTTAAATTCTAAGCCAGCTGCAGCCACCGTATTGAAAATGGCAATTTATTACACAGGCAGCATAGGAAACCAAGGAGCAGTAAGTCAGCTTCCTTCCTGCTCCAGACTTTTCAGTAGTTTTTATTGTGTTTTGTTTATTGAATTAACCCTTGAGAACAGTGAAAAGAGAGGTGTTTTTGGAATGTGCTCAGTATTAAAGAACTCAGCCACAATGCAAACATGTCACAGCAACAAATTTGGACTTGTGCTTAGCCTGAAGGTGTAAGAAAAGGGCAAGGGTGACAGACAGAAACTTTATGCCTCCTTATTTGGTGTATTGATGTAGCCACGAATGCAAGCTACCCAATGCCTCAAGGGCTGTTCTGGCATCTGTGGACAGCTGAGATGTTTACACATATTTTGCATTGTTGCTTCCTGCATTGTGAGGTGTAGAGCTACCATGGGAGTACTCCAGACCCACTTATTCCTTGTAGAGGAAATTCTGTCAGAAGAGAGTTGATCCTTATGGATATATGCTGCAGCTTCATCAGGGCAATGCAGTCACAAGTGTGTGTGTGTGCACATATCATCTGTTTCTAACTACACCTTTTAAAATCTAAATGTACGTCATAACTTTTTGATACCTGAAAAACATAGTCATTTTAGTTCTCAGAGTTTCTGAAAACCTCTAAGTTCAGGAACATACTGTATTATTATCCAGATGATATCAATACATTAATATCCTGCCTTCTGCCATCTCAGATATTTTTTATTTGGTCTTTGGAGCCATTTTATTGTAAACTCAATTCATCAAATAAAAAGTGATCCTCTCCATGTACTTTTCCAAATTCTTAGCGTTCTTTTAAAAGAAGGAAAAGCACAATCTAAAAAGGGTTGCATTTTATAGTGTATTAAATTAAGTGTAGTGCCTTATTTGTAATTAGAGAACCTGCTGTCTAATATAGACATTGCCGATATGTAAAAACTATTCGAAATGTTGTTGTTTAGCTACATATTATCACTCAAATAATAAATTAATGATTACATTGGGAGAAGCAAATGAGAAGATATTTCCAATCAAAATCCATCACACTAGCTAAACGGTTGTACCATTTTGTACCATTTAGAGATTAATGTAAATTGCTCTTCTCTTTACCTGAACGTGTTCTACAGATCACAAAGCACCCATGTGAAGAACAAGCCAGTGGTGTAATTCTTTAATGTTTGATTTACGCTTTCATGTCTAATTCCTAGAATACATTGTATTATTCAGTAAATTCTACTTTAAGGTACTGCTTTTTATAATGGAATTTTTAAAAATCCAGAGATTTTTTTTAAATTTCAGAGTGAGCCCAGTACATTCTTGCTATCAAGAAGAACCTCTTTAATAAAGTGCATTCTTGGACTTCCACAGGCCTCAAGATACTCTGATTTAAAGGATAGGTAAGTTGGCAACCTGTGAAATAAAAAGTTATTAAATTTGCCTGGTAGAATAAAAATAATTTTCAAGCTAGAGAAGGGTCTACAGCATTGCCTTTGTCAGTTTTTCTCACTCCCCCTAAAAAAGTGACCTTGCAGTTCCTTGATGCTGTTGTCCAGAATCTTTGTTTTAATGTTTGTTTTTATTTGTAGGAAAATAAGCCCTTTCTTGTGGTAAGTGTTTTTAATACGCTGCATATTGAACAAGTAATTCTCTCATTGAATTGCAGTGGAAGCCTCCAAAATGTAACCAGACTTAGACCTTTGCCACGGGTGCTTCAGCACCTTCCCCCTCTCCAGCCCCAGAGATGTGTTTGGGGGAACTCTGCAAATCAGATTAGAACAGCTCAGAGGATTGTTTTTTTCCTTTGAGCAATAAAGTTCATCTTTATTGAGCAAATCAGTTCATCAAGATGAAGTTCAATTTCATCTCCTGAACTGATTCTAAAAGATAAAAAATTAATAAATTTTTAAAGGAAATCTTTCATATATTTGCAAATCTGGATTTTTTTTTTAATCTTTCTCACTGTGCTGCCTGAAAACAAAGTTGAAAAAATACTAGAAGATAAGAGTAAAAAGCGACAGGAACTGGGAATTGAGTGATGTCATATTGTAGTATAACTGTATAAACTAATGAAAATGAGAATAGTAAGTGTGTGCATTTCATGTTTAACTGAGTTTCAAAAAACTTAATTTATTTTCTGAACACAAATTGGTTCTTCTTTACATTCAAAACACATCTTTTCTCTTCTGCTCTGCCCAGCAGTAAAAGAAATTTTTTTTTAGAAGATATTCTCTCATACAAAAGAAAGAGAGGAAGAGACCTGGAGTTAGAATAAAAAGTGAATATTATAACTTAGAGGAGAATTTGTAAAAACAGAAGTATTTATTTTCGTGTTTTGTTTTGAAAATATCCCATATGTTCATATTAATAAAAGGCAAACTCATCAATTGAACTTGTTCATAATTTTTATTCTGCTATTCATTTAATCATCTCCAGTTGCCATTTCCTGAAAAGACATTGCATGTCAATTAAGAATGGTAGTAATTTCTTATGGAGTTGGAGTAACTTGTAACAGGAGCAAAATTTTAAATACCATACTAAAAGTATCGAAACTCATAAGGTACCAGATGTTCATCAGTAAGCTCCGTGTGCAGTGAAGCAGAATCTCACTATAAAATCAGAAAGTATGTAAATAATCCTGAAATAGTGAAAAATTTAATAAAGATATCTCATCAGCAGACTGATAAGAGTGGGAGTAATGTTATGCAAATCAAGCTCACAGTTCTTCTACATCAAAGGAACTATCAAAGCCAAATCAGAGACGAAGGAACCACTACCATCTGCAATTCAGATTACCACTTGTGGTCCCATCATTAAACTTAAGAAACATTGGGAGCATCCTACTAATAATGCTTAATGTTATTACCTATTTTGGCTCTCATGCTGTGAGTTACTGAGCGCTTCTTAAGACTAGGGTCTACTTTTTAAAATGGCAAGGCTTTCTGGGACTGTAAAGGAGGATGGATGCAAGCGGCTCACCCTTCTTTCTCCTTTTCCCTTACAGGTAAGAACAGATAATTCTTACAGTCTCTTTTAAAATTTCATGTCCAAGCACAGCAGCATCTACGCAGCCACATCATCTGCCATGAATTCCAGCTGCCCAGGAGTGCTATCACATAGCAGAGCCTTTCTGCAAATCCTAAACTTGTAGAAAACAAGATCTTAGTCCACATCATGGAGGTAAAGTATCCTATGCCTTGTAAAGCACCTGAAGAGGATCAGCTGCAGAAAGATGGGAACCTAACTGGGAACTTAATACTTGATCAAGTCCACGCAATTAAGATATTGTAGGGTTTGACACTAGCTTCCAAGTTTTGCCTCCCTGCATTTTATTTCTATATGTGCACCGCTGTGCTTCACAGGGACTGTAAAAAGAAGACAGGTTTTAGTTCTGGAAGGATCCCTCATGTTAGCTGTCTAGGTAGCTGTGTTGAGAAAGTAGTTCTTTGCTACAAGAGGAGTAAAGATCTGCTTGTCAAGGTGTTTCCATTTCAAAATGAGACTCTCTGAGGCTTTCTCTGTTGCCATTAATTGCTTAGTGATATTGCACCCACACGAGACTAATGTAAGGAAGCCTTAATTCTGAATTCTTATGTTAATAGTGGCTCTCATGTGGCCTTGAAAGAAAGTATTGATTTATGTGTTCTGCAGCAAGGTCTCAATGGTGTCAATAAAAACGCAGCTAAAAGTGCAAGATCTGTCTCCGGCATCTTTAGCTGTCTAGTAGAATTTGCCTCTGCCTGAAACTTTTATGTGCCCATTTGATCTATACCTTATCAGATGTCATCTACCTCTATTATGATTCAGATATCATTAATTAAAAGCTAAGCAAGGAGCACATTCTGACAGCTGCTAACTCAGCAATGTTCAAATATTGATAGCAATCAGTGAACAAGACCAACTCTTTATATGGTGCTCTTGTGAACCAAAGAAGAGGCAGCAAAGGGAGATCCTTATGTATATATTAGTACTTAGACTATTTTTGGACCCGCCATGGTGGCTCCCGACCCATTGTCCCCTCTGTGCCTCAAGACAACTCACTGAGCCTTCCTCAGCCTCTCTTCTCTACGGATGACAAGAGTCCTTGAAGATTAGTGGCTCTCAGATTCTTCAAGAAGATCACAAATCATCACAAGACAGTCTGGGGAAAAAAAAAAGTTGAATAATAAAAAATCTGAATATACTAGTCGTGAATTCTCAGTCAATCAAACAAGAAAATGGGAAAAAAAGTAGAGTATTAAAGTGACATATAAATTTTAAACTAATTTAATTTGGTTGTAAGTGAAGGCAGTATAATATCTTCATAAGCTTGACTGTGGATTAAAAAACCAAACCAAACCAAACCAAACCAAAAAATGATCCTTCACTTTACAAAGGTCAAAGAGCCATGGGCTAGAGGACGTGGATACACAACCCACACAGATGGATTTCTGGCTGTGAAATTTATATGCAGCCTAGAAGTTTTCATCCTTCCTAGGATTTAGGCAGAGGGTCTGGTAGCACATGTACAGTTGATGGAAAACAGCACCACTCCAATTACTCCACAGTTAAGAAAGAAAAATAAACAGCACAGCTTACCGCGAAACTGATCTAGAAGAGCATTAAAATTAGAAATGGGCTTCGGAAGCACCTAAATGTACACTGTCTGAATTTACCTATAGCCAAAAGCTTGATGCTTCAAAACTTCATTTTAATCTACTGTAAGGGTCTCATTGATTCTCATAAGTAATCTAAATACTTAGATACTTTTTTTTTGTTAACAGTCCTTACAAAGCAGTGTAGTATACACTGAAGAAAATATTCTACAAAAGGAATCATGCTGATATAAAAATTATTGTATAAACGGACATGTTAGCACATGCAGTATTATTTTCCAGGCAAAAAAAATTCTCAGATAAATTCCTTGAAAGGAAAGAATAAGCAAGTCACAGAGTAAAGGGCAATTAGAAAAGATAAAATGAGGAAGAGAAGAGAAAGAACAAGAGGAGTTATTGTTCTACTTCTGTTGCACTCATATTTGATTTGAAGGAGGAAAGGTACTACACCAAGACCACTGCTATGTACTCAATTTCTTTGCAATTTGAAAGAGAGAGATTAGTAAATTGTAAATATTAATAAGTTACTTAGACTAATGCATGTGCAGGGAGGTCTAAACATTTTAATGATGTATTTCATTTTGTAAGATTACAGGCCTGGAAGGTACCTTCAGAGGTCATCCAATTTAGAATACACTTTCAAGGAACTAAATTTGTATTCTGCTTCTGCATAATTGTTCAACCTTTTTCCAAACTTTATATGTTTATATAAGTACAGATTTGTGTCCATATGTCTAATTAAATTAGATCTTTTTATTGTTTTATTTATTTATATGGTTTCTTACTTTGCTGGTATTATCATATCAGAACTAAAAACAAAATTCACCAAAAACTAAACTTACGAAAATTTAAAACTTAATTCTTAACCAAGCTGAGTGTAATAAATCCCCATTTTTGTGCAACTAGAAGATAAGGATATTTTAAAGTGGCAATAAATGTATTTCTGTTACATGAAGTTTTTAGATAGATGGACCACAAATCACAGTTTAGTATTGCACACATAGGAATGCACGTAAAAATTTAAGACCGTTCAATATACAGAGAATGATAATTGCAACCATGGTCAAGTTTATTGTGGTAAATGGCATGGGGAGAGTAAGAAGGACTCATACCTCTACAACTTTCTCTAACACAAAAGGGGAAAAAAATAACCTATTTAATTAAAAGCAGTATGTTCAAAACCAATCACAAGAAAAAAGTCATGGACTGCATAACATTTCGTGGCCATGATTTTCTGAATATGTAAGAGAAAATCAGGTTCTAATGAGAAGAATCTTTTTAAGCCAACTAATGTTGCTAACAAAAAACTACTTCAGCTGGTTTGAGGAATGTGTGTGCCTAAAACCTTGTCTGGCTTTTCCAGTTGTACCAGCTTATCTGATCAAAGATAGCACCTTTTCCTACTTAGTTTTTCAATTAACTTTCATCACATACAGATACAATAGTCACAATGCATATATATGTTAAAGGATAGCAATATTTGTGGTTCAGGGTTTATGATAGCAGTATGAGGCCAGAACTAGACTTCCAATATCAGTAAAACTATTATTTTGTTTCTGTGTGGCATTTGGCTTCTCCTGCTCTCTGAAACAAGACAGGGGACTACATTTCAGGTCAGCATTTTCTTTTTAAGGAGCATGTCTTGTGTTTGCTGAACAGAAAATAAACCTTCCGTTGTAAACATACCACTCACAGTTTTGCATGAAAGTCATCAGTCACTGAAAAAACACAGACAATTCCATCATTCATAACTGTTCATGCTATAGAAAACATGGATATCAGTTAGTTGCATATTCATCCCAGCACAGCAAACTACCCTTTCTCCCTACTTCTTTCCCCATTCACTTATTAAACTGTCTAAGTAAGTGTATTATGAAAAGCCTTCCGAATGAGCAGAGAGAGCTTGAAGCAACATGCAGCTGAAATATACCCAGGCAAGGAAAAGATGATTTTGTAGTGAAGTGGTTGTTTGTCATGCAATCTCCATAGTGTGATGAAGATACTAACATTTCATATTTGGCTAGAGAACACAATTTGGTCCTAATCTGCACTGCATGCCGCAAAGACAAGGCATCACATGAACTGTGCAACCTGTTGCAGTTCCTATGGAAGTCCCTTCTGTAAAACCCTTGCAGTCATGACAAACCAAAACTTTCTTAAAAGTTGTGCAAATTTCCAAATCTACTGGACAATTGTTTAAGTCTAGGGAAACACCTGAGCCAACAGAGTCAGTGGGTGCAAGAAATACTTCTGTTAGGTGAAAGCAGTAAATAGGAAAGGAAATTAGGGCACATCATTGGAAAAGGAAAATTTCAAGTCAGTATTTCCTGAGACCTAATGTGAAATCTTTCACTAAGAAGCATTGATAATTTAAATTTTAGGACTTAAATAAAAACTTTAAACATTTGTTTATCAAATGATCTCAAATGGGTTTCTATGGCATCCCACATGCTTCTGATCTGACTGCACTATTGCTAGAGATTTACTGTCAAAAATTATTTCCCACCTCTGATTGACACGAATGAGACCACTGGTGAAACTTCAAGTCTATACACTAATAACAATGACAGCTGGAATCACTGGATATAGTTTTCTACCTGTAAAAGTATTGTTTTTGAGTTATTAATTGGAAAAAAGGGGCAAAATCATTTTAGAAAAATGCAAAAATAGCTTGTGTCCCACAGTAATGCTAAGATCCAGAAGTTTGTAGGCATTTCCTGGGAGTCCTGCCAACTGAATACAGCTCCTATCCCACATTATCTGCTCCTCCTCTGTGAGGATTGGGAGGTAGGGATACAGCATAAGCCATGCTGAGCACGTGATCTGTAAACTTGCTTCGTGTACAAACTGAAGAGCCCTTTATTCCAGAATGAAAGCGTGCACAGATGATGTGTTCAGTCTTGTGTACAAGTATTGGCAAGGGGGCTATGAACTAGAAAGGTTTGGAAGCTGAAGTCTTTCTGCATTTCTGTCTTTAGAAACAGCAGCTGAGACCCTGGAGGGAATGTGGAACACCAAGTGACTCCGTGGGTCCTGAATGGTCTCCCAATGGCTGAACATCTGAGGAAGCAGCTGGCTCCAGCTGGGGTTAACATGCCAATAACAGTATGTGCTGGATAGCTTTCAGGGTCAATATCAAAACCTTACCACTATTGTGGCCAAAGCTTCCACTCCAAGTAGTCCATTCAATTAAATATAGAAAACTGGGACTGCCTGTGAAATCAGCTACTAAATAGAAAAGAGAAGAAAGCCAGCTCGTGAAGAGTGAAATGCACACAACTGTTTCTTTTTGCTCAATTAGCTTACCAGTATGATGGGAAAAAGTAGGATGAAGGGAAATAAAAGAGGGCTTGTCTTATAATTGAAAAATTGGAGAGGATAGAAAAAAATAAAACCAGTTTATTTACTGCCCTCTATCCACAGAGCAATGCTGCAGCTGCTGCTCTTTTGCTGCTGAAAACCAAGTGGCTTCCCAGGCGTGGCAAGGAATTTAACTTCCTGATCATGAGCAAAAGGAAACACTAGGAAACTTTGTTCCACATTGTTCAGTTCTTTCCCATTGCAGCAACTCCTGGAAGAAGGCAAGGCCGGCAATTCACAACTGTGCACCATCACAAAATTCATTTTAAGACTGAGCAATGTCAGGAATAACATCCGCTGCTACTGTCTAGCTAATAGCATAATCAACTAGGATGACAGTGTTGGACAACTGGTACTAAGGAGTGACAAATGCTCACCTAGAATCTGACCTCCCTAAGCAGAACCTCTGACTCACTGATCAGAATAAATCATGTGTTATGTATAGAGACCATAGGCAGTAGTGAAATACCTGGAGAAAGTTAAGGATATGATAAAAAGACCAAACTGGAGACAAAGCCTTGATAAAACCAAGGGAAAGGAGAAATCATTATAAATGTGTATACCTGGAGATAAATAAACATGTTTGTAAAATGTGACTTTGATAACTGAGGCCACCTCTTGGAGCAGCAGTTGGTGATGGGAGAACAGTGCCATGGGTTTCAAGAAGCCTCCTTGGGAATTTGGAAAGCCTTTCTCTGAGCAAATCTGTTCTTTACAAGTGAAAGAAAAAATCCAGGGGATCTGTTTGGGCACTCATGCAGTCTAGATCCACTGCAGCAGAACAGCCTTTACTAGCACCCTGACTGAAAATTCTGTATCTTTTGGAAGTGTCTCTTTAGTGAGCTCTCAGATGAACCTGGAAAACTCAAGGTCCGTTTGTAAATACCACCTGGCTAAAAAACTTATACTCCTCTTTCAAAGCAAAAAGCCAGCAAGAACTGAACACATTCTTGGGGAATCATCAACCTATGAAGACTTAAGTCATATAAAAACAACAAACTTAGGAATTACATGGATTGCTATAAAGCTAGCTCCCTAGCACTGGCTGCAAAAGTACTGTAAATATTTTTTTTAATTGTCATTTTTAAATGACTAAAACTGCAATTCAGTTCTGTGTATTCAAAAGAAACTACGCATTTTTGGTTTGTTTGTTGCATAAGAAATTACTCAAATTTCTTCAATCCCTGCTACAAGATATTGATTGACAGAAGTGATACAGCCATAGGCACCCAAGATGCTTTCCAAACTGGGTAACTCTAAACCAGCATGGATGAAGTTATATGCATAAAAGTACACATGCAGTGCAACTGATTTAAATGCCCTCTTCTGGCACATAAGTCTTTAAACAGGATGCCATTTGTTTTAAGCTTCACTTTTGATTGACTTTTCACTTTGTTAAGGTTCATAAATTAAAACATTCTAGTTTACATATGGCTCTTTCTGCTGCTTTATGCCAATTCTTGAACACTATTTTGACAAATAATTGTAGGCAAGCCAGTACAACTAACAGATGATTACTTTTAAGGCAGAAGGGTAATTGTCAACTGGACTTAACACTGCTCTGATACTAAGTGTTTTCTCATACATGTAGTATGGTGTGTGTCAAAATGCTTGGTATAAATAAGCAACATAATGTAAGGCTGTCTGCCGATCTATTGGCAATCACTGGTGTAATAGCTTAGCTTAACTGGTCACCTATTTTTCTGAGTTTCCATCGTGATGATACAAAACACTGGTCTTCGTTTAAAGATACACATGGTACATTTTGTCTGTACATACTTTTTTTCCTGAGGACATGCTAGTGCTTTCTTGGCATGAAGGGCAGAGACTGTTCTGGCACAAGATGTCTTTATATCATGATCAAATAAGGTATCGCTGATGCCTTCATGCATAAAACTTTCTCAAGCTTGAATACTCTGAAGTAGTAATCACATGCACACATATTGTTGATAGCATAATTGTTGAAACACGAGTGTGATAGGGGCCCACATTGCTGCTGGCAACCTTTCATTCCATTGCATCCCCTGAATAGGAGCAAGAAATGGGCAGATCCATGGAGGATGCCAGGCGTGATATAGAAGCTTTCTCTTGGGGCTTAACGTGGTTTATATGCAGAGGGCTTTGGCAGTATGGTACATTCAGAACAACGGGGATAATGTGACATGGCACAGAGTAGGTTGTACCATTCACGTGCTTAGTTTAAAGAGCTGCAAACAGAGAAGCAAGAATCTGGAAGCCTAGGGAGGAAATATGTCCAGCATTAAGCTCTTTACACTTTCTGGAGTGTAAGCAAAAACTTTGTTACAGCTTTTGCTTTGAAACTAGTCATGCTAACTCTTCATTGTTTCAGTTGATCTGGATTGTTGGAGCCCAATTTGACTTGAACTTACAAAGACTTCAAACTGGATTAACATGTGAGACAGTAGAAGGTGAAATTCAGCAATAAAAAGAAAATGCTGAATTTTTCTCTGGATTTTTTTCCTAAAATGCTCTTAAAGCTAAAGAAAGATGGAGAAGAGGTGTTCAATGACTCATCAATTAAGATGAAGTCAACTCTTGTCGCCAGTCTCCTTATCCAGGGAAAAAAAAATCACATCCCTCTTCTTTAGCCACCTTGAACCACACCCTTATCAAAACCTAGTCTTCAAAAATTCAGGGATGGCAATGTAAAATGATCAAGAATATGTAATTTGATCTGTTATGGAGTGAGTAGCACACTGCAGAATGTCCAAAGGAAAGTTTTTTAAAAGCAGAATAAGAGGTCATGTTCACCAGCTGGTGAATAACTGATTGAAAAAAAGAGGAATGAATCACCCACAGAGGCTTTAGCATGCATTGTCCGACTGTTAGAATTTCTGGATTTGTTTCTTTTAGGCTGTGATCTTGTAATGAATGTGCACCTTGTTTTCAACCAGGCACATTAAGTTCAATTCTTTCAGAAAGCCTCTGAAGGACTGCACACCTTTCTGCCCAGAAAATTTTGGACATAAAGGAAAGTACTCTTTGAAAGTCCAGTATGATTGTCAGTGTTAATGATAGTGATAGAAAATCTGAAATTAGAGTGTGCTGAAATGTGTGTGTCCATTTACTACATGTTTGCATTCTTCCTGATGGAGAGAACAAGTGTTTCTGAAAACCTGGATAGAAGAGGCAATGGGATGACCCGTCTGAGATTCTGTCGAGTGGTTCAGCCACCATTAATTGCACAATAATGGGGAATTATGCGTGCCTAAGCGTAAACAGTAAAACCAACACTTCGTTAGGGTGAAGTGAGTGAACAGATGGCATATAGACCACCAATAGTCTATAGAACATCAGACGTCTGGTATAATTTCTACACGTAAGTGTCCTTGACATTGACAAGTCAGTACATGCCACATAGCAGAACTGGGAGCTGGATTTTTATAGAGATAGCACATCATTGAAATGGTGAGAATTTTAAAAAAACAGTTTGGTTATAAATAAAATCAGGATGGTTAGTATTTTTGGTAAGCGAGATGCAAAAACACACAACTTCGTCTGCAGGCTATTAAAAACCTGCTCGATTCTTTGCTTAAGATTTGACAGTCACGACCACATAAGTAGTAAAACTTTATTTGTAGTTACCATTAAATACTGTCCCTTTGCATTTTTTTGACTTAGTTGTACTAAACCTCTCCTTATAGGTGCTAAGAGTGTCTGTGAAATGTTGTCCTGGCGTAGGCTGGCACTGCTGCTTTGAGATTATAAGGAAACATAAGAATCACAGAACCATAGAATGGTTTTGGTTGAAAGGGACCTTAAAGGTCACCTTGTTCCAATCCCCTGCCATGGGCAGGGACCTCTTCCATTAGACCACGTTGCTCAGAGCTCCACCAATCTGACCTTAAACACCTCCAGGGATGGGGTATCCACAGCTTCCATGCGCAGTCTGTTCAAGTGACTCATCATCCTCACAGTAAAGAATTCCTTCCTCATATCTAATCTAAATCTATTCTTATTGAAGTTTGAAACCATTCCCCTTCGTCCTGTCGCTACGTGCTCTTGTAAAAAGTCTCTCTCCATCTTTCTCGTAGGTTCCTTTTAGGTATTGATAGGCCCCATTTAGGTCACCTGAAGCATTTTCTTTTCCAGACTTAACAAGCACAACTCTCTCAGCTTTTCCTCGTAGGAGAGCTACTCCATCCGTGTAATAATCTGGTGTCCCTCCTCTGGACTTGCTGCAACAGTTCCATGTCCTTCCTGTGCTGGGGACCCCAGAGCTGGATGCAGCACTGCAGGTGGGGTCTCACCAGAGCAGAGCAGAGCAGAGGGGCAGAATCCCTGCCCTTGCCCTACTGGCCACACTGCTTTGGATGCAGCCCAGGACACGTTTGGCTTTCCAGGCTGTGAGTGCACATTGTCAGGTCATGTTCAGCCTCTCCAGCACCCCCAACACCTCCCGAGCAGGGCTGCTCTCGATCTGTTCATGCCCCAGCCTGTGCTGATACTGACCAGCAGCACCTTGCACTTTGTCTTGTTAAAACTCATGAGATTACCATGGGCTCACTTCTCAAGCTTGTATGTGTCAGGTTGTGCCAGGGAAAGTATGGAGAAAATATTTTCAGTTAGACTTACAATACTTTACATAGGTGATAAGTACATCATCTGCTAAAAAAAAAAATCAATTTTGAGAAAAATAGAAAAAATTATGAATAAACAAAGTTCCAAAAGCTGACAGAACTCATACAGTGAAACAAGAACTTGACCTTTTAGGATAAGGAAGTGGAGCACATAGGCTTAATACTGTTCAAGACAACTTTTCAGAAAGACTTCAATGCTTCTGTGGAAAAGAGGGCAATAATAATGATAACGGTTGGAAAATGCCTCAGTGCTCGTCTGCAGATAGAAGAGATACACCATGTGCTCTGAGAATAATTTGAAATTGATGAATGTTGCTATAACACAAGCACCATTTAGATCAGAAACCAGATAGCAACTCCGAGGTGGTGCACATTAATAAGTCTGATTGCTTTCCTTAACTGCTGCAAACTTGAAAGAAACCTTATCATCTTAAAAGCACAGTAGCACCTGATATGGCCTTCTCTATTACTTACCGTAAGTGAGTATATCTTGTTTTATAGATTTGAGTCCCCCAAAAGCCTGCTGCAGAAAAATAAGGGTTACAAGAACCAGTTCCTAGAGGCTGGCTGGGCTGAAGTCCACGTGCATTTTCCCTTACAGTGTTTTCCATGTGGAAGCCTTGTCCCCACACTACCCGTTACGTTCTGTGTTTTTGTTTATGAAATGAATAGTGAAGCTTGTGAAACAACTACAAGAAGAGAACGCCATTGTAAAAATCTGGTTGGTGGGTGGGTTTTGCAATTGTGTGGTTTTTTTTTTTTAATAATAGAAGCCCCTTTCTCCATGACTCTTTTTCTAAGCAGAAAGACAACTCTGATTGACAGCCCCAGGTCAGTACCATCTCTTGTCTCCTAGTTTGTCCAAACTAATGAGTTTCTAGTTTACTTCTCCTGAAAGCTTGTAAATATAAAGTGATTTTTAAACCAAGCTTGCCCTGCTTTCTTTAATGTCTTATAGAAATGGGGGAATCTTCGTTCTTTGTTTTCTTGATCAAGTGGGCGGCAAATACTGCAGGAAAAGAACTCAACAAATATCAAGTCTGCAAATTCCTTTAGGAATGAAACATGAAGTGACATGTGACACTTCCCAGCCTGGATACACAAGGCTAGGCTCTGGGCAAGCTTCTTCCCTCACAAGACACCTCTTTGACAGGAATAAAGCTTTTGTGTTTGGCATACTGATCTTGGAGTGACCATTCAACCACAGTTAGATACAACACAACTGAAAATAAAGGGCATTAAAATGAAACAACACTTCTCTTTGGGCATTTACTTTATTACGGTATAAATATTTTTGAACAATGTGCTTACATAAAATTAAACGTTTTTATATATATATTTTTATATAGTACTACAGAAATTAAGCACAGAACTTAAACATCATTAAGATTTAAAACTCCTAGTATACAATCTAAAACTCTAATTGGAATCTGTCTTAACACTATTGATATTTCACAGGTCACATTACCTCTAAAGTATCTTTTACACCACAAATATTTTTTCCTTTCCTGCATTTACCATTGCAATCGGTGCAAAAACACTTGCAGGCTGACCAAAACTGAGATAAGCAAAGTAGGAGTTGAGGAGAATACGGCTATCCCCTAATGATAGCCTTTCAAATTCACACCATTTTCCAATGTGCAACATTCTCCATATACACAATTCATATCTGGTTTGTTTGTTTTAGTTTGAAGCCTAAAATGATCAAGAAGAACCAGACTAAGAAACTTAATTTCCTAATGTCAAAATATTAAATCTGGTATTTGATACCTAAGGTGAGTAACAGTGAATTAAATCCTTGTTTTACTAAAGACTGTTAAGTAACTTTGTTGTAAGGTAATTTTCCTATCCTTGTCTCTTTCTTTTAACTTGCCCTTCAGCAAATATTGCATCCTGAACATTAGCATGAACACCATGTATTGCTATAATCCTTATGAATGCTGCAAAGGATATGAGCATTTCTGGCTCTTGAAGGATTTTCAGTAAGGGCCACCTTTGTTGCTGATGAAGAACTAAAATTACAACTAGTCCTCAATCACTTGCACGGTGATGAAAAGCTTCTGTAGTGGGGGACATGGCTCAGGGCATCCATGTACTGAGAAAAACAGCAAACCCAGCATCTCCTGCAATTCAGCAGATGGAGGGGACAGAGGAAGGGACAAACTTGAGTCATACAGCCTTCAAAACTGTTCAAATTAACCTTGCCTTTTTAGCGCCCACTTACAATTTGTACAGTGTGCTGGATGAGCAACTAGTTGGAAACGGAAAGTCGGCGTCTTCTTTTCAACAGCTGATGAAAAGCCTTCTAAAGCTTTCTCCAGTGTTGCACAGTATACTGAAGTCTTATTTCAAATTTGGAAAACAAGTAATCTCAAGCACTTCTTGCTCTCTAGCCACTGAAAGCTCAAACTATGGATTCCTATTCTTTTCTTTACTCATTATATTAACTCTTCCCATAACTTACCCAATTTTCTCATATTCTTATACAGATTTTTTTTATCTGGGCAGATATACCCTATCCCTTCTCCTAGGTCAACTCACTGCTTGTTAGGGAACAGCATTTGTTCCATTCATGTTTTTTGCTAAGTGGATGGTGACAACTACAAACAAATTCATGTTGCAACCACTTCTGTCAGCGGGATGCTAATCTGGAACTCTTTCCTGTGCCTGCTGTCTCAAAGAAAAACATTTTTAAAAAAATGTTTTCAGTCAAACTCATCTCTTCTCTGTAAGAGAAATTAGGGCAGGCATGGTTCCACAAAAGCTTTTTCATCAACCTATACAACTTCAGATAAATACAAACCTTGGGAACCTGGCAGATGACTTCCTCATCATCTAACTGTAATAAGCTAACAGAATCCTTCAGGATTCCCTTAGGACCTGAGGGAAGGACATGAAGATGTGTCAGGAGTGGTTTAGGTTGGGCATCAGGAAAAGGTTCTTCACCCAGAGGCTAGTTGGGCCCTGAAACAGGCTTCCCAGGGAACTGTTCACAGCCCACAGCCTGCTGGAGTTGAAGAAATGTTTGGACAACGCTCTCAGGCACATGTGGATTCTTGGGGTGGTCCTCTGCAGGACATGTGCAGGATCCTAGGATGATCCTTGTGAGTTACTTCCAACTCAGGATATGCTATGATTCTATTAACCACATTTCTCTTTAACTTACCTTGCTTTTATCACTTACCAAAGGTTTAGGAGTTTAATTCCTGAAGCTGTACTTCTGCATTTCAAGTGAGCTAACAATTTACTATTTACCACAGTATTTGAGACGTGTTACTCAGATTCATCAATTTGTGCAACTGCTACGATTCCTGCTCTGCCACCCCCTCCTCAACCTTACCTGGAAGGAAACTTACACTGGCAGCTTAACATGAGGAGGAGGACGGTGGTGGGACACATCATGACCGATATCCAACTGCACTCCCCAGAGTGAGCTATTTGCTTATTTTATATTAATTTAACTGGTTCTCAGCACAAAACCTTTTCAAGTGGCCCCGTGATCACGGAAGAAAAAGCACATCCACAATACAGACAGCAACGTAACGGAAGCCTTTTAAAGGCACCTTTTTAAGAAAATTTGCGTATCCCTTTCCCCCTGTGTCTTCCAGTGGTAAGCCAGGCTCCTTCCGACCTCGGGCAGGGGGTCTCTTCCCGAGCACGGCCCCTCGGAGGCCGGCGGCCCCTGCCGCCCGGGGAGCGGCAGGCAGGAGCACGGGGCACGCGCCGCTTCCCACGCTCCCGCCGCTCGCCGCCGCCCCCGGGTC
>VZTD01003900.1:1793924-1852227 GCA_013397725.1 Rhagologus leucostigma | reverse complement strand
CGGCCCGCCGGCGGCGGGGACGGAGCCCTGCGGGCAGCCTGGGCGGCGGCGGCGGCAGCGGAGCCTCCCCCCGGTGCCGGCTGCCCTCCCCCGAGAGGCGGCGGCTCCTCCCCTCTGTTCGCTCCGCCGGCGGCTCCGAGCCCCCCAGGGCACCCCCCGGCCATCGCTCCCGGGCGGGGCAGCCGGGCTGGGCTGGGCACTTGCTCCCTTTGGATGCCTAAAAAGGAGCGGCGAGCAAGGAAAATGCAGACTCACCGCTGGAAAGACGAGGGGGTTGGCCGATTTCGTGTGTAAAAAATAATGATGGCAGTAGTAATAATAGTAGTAAAAGCTATGTTCATTGGGTTTTTAAGGAAAGTCCCCGAGGGAAGTGGGAAACGGCGTAATCAGTGGTACTTGCGGTCGGTGGTGCTGCTCAGTGTGTTTGGTTTCATGAGGGTGAAGGAGGAGGTGTGATTTGCAGCAGGCATCCCTGAAGCAGGGCTGGGAGCTGCGTTTGCGTGGACAGAGGGTCTGAACAGGGGGCTGTGTCCCTTCTGGAGGGCTTGATGCTCCCGAGGCAACCTGCTTCACGTGACAGCCATGAGTGTGAAGCTCCTTGTCAGGATGCTGGCCTTGGTGGGTTTTATTGTGGAAGAAGGACCGAGCTTTATCATTCCCAGGAAGAAGTCCCGATGAAAGCAAAATGAGAGATTAGAACTGTAGGCTTACACACAGTAGTCTGCCCAGCGTAGTTACAAATGGGTGCTTGTGTAGTAATCTTGCAGTTTAGGAAGACCCTGACAGCTGTATTAATAATCAGCTTCCAGGTTTATGTGTGGGTTGAAGGATGCTACAGCTGGTAAGCTCGTAAGTGGTGCAGTGATGACTTCTGATAACAGGGAAGTTGTACTGAGCTCAGTATTGCAGCAACTGAAAATCTTAAAGCAGTAGAAGGACATGCTTATCAAAAAACTCTTAGGGCTTGTTGAACAGCTGGCATTCTCATTTCCGTATTTACATGTGGAGGTTGTCTGGTTCATCTTGGGCTCTAAGATACACTGGAAAACGTTGTGGCATCTCTTGTGGGTGTTTGGCATTGAGAAGAGCTCTTCGAATTCTGCTTCTGTACATGATCCACTCTTTTATAAGGACAGGGTCTATTAAGAGATCTCCTGTTCTTCCCTTTGTTTGAACAACAGGCACATTTTTTTTTGGTGAAACACAATGGGCGCAGCAATCAATGAACAAGGAAAAAACTTTTTTTGGTGCACTTAGGAGCAGACAAAATATTTTTCTCTTTACAGAATTTACAATGACAAATGCTTCCTTTTTCCTGTCACTTGCAGCAAATATTAGCAAAGCTGTAGCTGTTACTTAAAAGAGAAAATGAGTAAAAATGTTGCAGTGTTTTCCAGGAGGAAAAAAAACCGCAACAACAAAAAGCCTGCCTAAACAATCAGGTCTAATCTTGGGTTGGTTAAATTGGTCAGTTGAGCTGCCAAGTGGGGTTATTGGCTTTCCTCCTGTCCTTTTGTAAGACTAAGCCTGAAGTAGAATTAAAGTAGCCTGAAGAATGGAGTTTCATTATTTGGAAGATGTTTTGTTAGGATATTGAACAGCAGCTAGGTTCACATCACTTGAAATGTGCACATTTCCAGTTTTCACTTTGGTTATGTAAATGTAAACTCACTCTTGAGTTGTTGGGGAAATAAAGTTGCAGTTGAAATGTGAGGAAGGCAGCTGAACTGGAAGCACCACTGGTGGTGGTAGTAGGAACACATAAAGACTGTGTGTCTTGAATGTAAATGAGGAATCCCTTCATTAGAATTGGAAGAAATTGAGGCAGCTTGCTTTCTGTTACATATTTGGTATCTAAATCTCATTATTTGAAGTTAAAAAGAAGAGAGTACCTTGTTAGGTCTGTCACCTTTGTGGCAGGATTAGTAGTAAAAGAAGCAGAGTTGAGTGCCAGGCAAAGTGATTACACTTTGAAGGAGAAAACACTGTGGTTGTTGGAAGTGCCTTTCTGTCCTATATATAAGTTGGAGATTAGAAATGACTGTGTAAACTGACAGAAGGATATGCTTTGAGCTATAAATGTACAGACAAACATCCCTTGTTTTTAAACTAAAAAGTGCACTGGTGTGACTTGAAAGGACTGGTAAAATATCTTATGAAAAAAAGATTGTTGCCGTATGAAAACGCAGTAGTGCAGAGTAAGTGGCTGTGTAGAGTGGTATTAATCCATCTATTTTTAATGAGAAGTTATTAAGATAAAACTTTTCAAAATGTATTCTGAGTTTCAACCTAAAATTCTATGTGTTTGAAAGGTCTGAAAACAGCTGACATGCACAAAGTTGAATTTGAGGCCATCGAGTCATGGCTTACAGGGCAGTAACCATACAGAGGTTTTGTTTGGTTATTGTTGGTTTCATCTTTGCAGCTTTGAGTCCTCAATACTTTGGGAAGGAGATTCAACTAATATCTTCAGGATGCAAGAATAAGGGCTGTCTGTTAAGTTTAAATCATGCTATTATTACAGTGTTTTTGAAACCACAGTATTTATGCTAGTTGAAGTTAGTGAATTTTGGTTTTAGACATAGAGAACAAAACTTTTTTCATCTAAGTAAAATAAATATTTATCAAACTTTTAGTAATTAAAGTTACCCTTTTGGGACGATGGAGAAATCTGTGACTACAAAAGGTTGCAGAGAAAAAGGCTTGTAAGCACTTCAGTCAACTCCTGGCTATACACTATAGGAAGTGCCTCTATAAATTACTCTGATAAGTCTTCATGGAAAAAAACAACCAACTGATAACTCTTCACAGCTGTGAGATGAAAGTGGATGGAGTTATTTCCTGTAAGATACATTTTTTATGAGGGGCCGCTACAAACAGTGCAGTAACTTCATTCGTATATGGACAAATGATACAGTTTTTGTAAGCTGTTGAGGCGATTAGTGTTGTCACCACCTGTTTATATGAACACTTGCCACATTCCTAGAAGGAACACAATTTACATGCTGAGCAGTGGGAAGGGACCCTTTGGAGGAACAAAAATGTTTGAAAAACAAAGGAAAAAAAAGGAGTCCCAAAAGTCTGTTCATTAAGGTGAATAACTGCCCAGGCTTTGCCAGGTGAAATCTGAATATAACTGTTAATTGTACTTCATGCCTTGATATGGGAAAACAAAAAAGTGGAGGATTTTCCATCTAAAACCTAATCTACACAGGTGTCAGCAGTCCTTTCTGGGGAGAAGGAGTAAGTCTGAGATGAATGTGGGTCTGGAGGAGGCGGGTGTTCCAAGTAGAGAGTTCAGTGTGCCACCTCTCAAGGTGAAGTCAGAGAACAGGCTGGTAGCCAGAATAGCTTTAAATAGCACCTGGTTCTAATGTTGTACACTTGGTATATCCTGCTTGTGCATTTTTTTCTTAATGTAAGCTTAATGATAAGAGAATTTAAAACTTCGGTTTGAGATATATGTGTTTAGGTACCAAAATGAACATGTGAATATTTTAGGAAAACAGAATGCTGAGATTTGTTGTGGTTGTGGACATTTGAAGACTTCTGCAAGTACTAGTAACTTGAGACTTGAATCAGTCTGGGTTCGACTAAGTGTGCCTATAGCAACCTAGGCTGATAGTTGCTTGAATAGTTGAGACCTTAGAAGAAGTATTAATGAGTGTCATGAAAACATGATTGATTTTCTTCTTTTTCTCTTAAATAATGAATGATCTTGTTGTTTGCTTAGTTTTCACGAACATCACTTAACAAATAATACTGTAAAGATAAAAGCCAGCGTTTAAAAATGTGTTATTTCAAGTTTACAAGGAGGACTTATATTTTATTTCTTCCTGATTATATTGCTTTATATCTGTTGCCTTGCTTGCTTTACATTAGTGTCGTGTGTGATAGTGGCTGGGATAGTTGACTGCATGTAGTAGACAGCATAGAAAATGCTATCATAGAGAAAGTCTTCTAGGAAGAGGGAAAGGAGAGAGGGTTGGGAAAGATTACATGGAAAAGAAAAGGCAAGCATATTATTAAAAGGCAGCAAGTTTTTTTAAGAATACTACTAATAAAAACACACTATCATTTAGATCATGGGCAAAATACCTTTCAAGGCATCGAATGTGAAAAACAAGTCAAATTTCCATCTTAAAACCATGAAGCAGAACACACCATCTCTGAAGTTAAGATAGGTGAATCTTCTTAGGAAGGCACTCTCCCCTGCTGATGTGTAGTAGCTAACTTACAGAGAAGGTAGTCAGAGTTTGTTGCTTACGTGGCATGGCAGTTGGAATAGCTACGGAGTAGTGATGAGTGTCTTACAGAAATCATCTAATAGTGAAGCCAAAAGTGAAGTTTTGCCAGGCAGCACTGGTGGTAGCCCACATGACAGCTCCATGCTGTCCTCTGGAAGTACTTGTTCTTGGCCCTGTGGCTGTCAGGAACTGAGGTGTGTTTTAAGAAGTGGTGAGCATGCAGAGGATGTAAAGTATGAAACATTCTTTCATGTCACTTAGGGTGATGACAGCATTTGTATTAAAAAAATAAACACAACAAAAATTTACAGTGTTGTGTAAGCTTTTCAAGAATCTGTTACTTCGTGCTTTGAGTTGCATTAGTAAATGAGAAGGTTGCAGCAGTATTGCTGTCATTAGTGCCAGTTGACCTGGGCTGAAGAAGAAGTGGGCCCTTTTGTGAAGGTTTGATCCAGTTCCAGAAGTATCCATTTTAATAAGATGGTAAGCAGGGTGGTATGTGTGTGTTTGTGTAAATGATATTTTGAAAAACACCACAGAAAAATGCCACAACTTGATAGTTTCTGATGAGCATATGCAGAGCAAAAATAATGGCAGAAACAGTGAAGTTACAGTGGAGAAGTTATGATGGGAAATAGCATTGTTGAATTGACGTTCCCTGGAACAATGAAGATGAGGATAGAGAGCTTCAGTGTGAAATGCAGCAGCTGTTGTACGGTTTGGCTTAGTGTGAAACAGCCAAGCTTCTCTGGGGATAGCCAAGGATAGATAAAGTTAGAGGTTAGGGTGTGTTTGTAACAGTTGGAGGCAGAACTCACGAATATTTCTCAGAGAGGACAGAGAATTACTTGTAACATCTGTGATAGCTGACAGTTGATAAACTAAATGCACATTTGGAGTGGAAGGTAAATGGGAGTTAAAGAAAAGCCAGGTGCATTCTTGGAAGGAGTGCATTTGAGCTGGCATGAAGTGCTGATGTGCTCAGAAAGGAGCTGACAGAAGTAGGAAGAGACTTGGTGCAGCCAAGGCTTTCATCAGTTGCAGAGCTCAGTCACTGTGTAGACAAGACGGGTGGTAAATGTTTCTTATAGAAGTGGTTTGTCTCCAGTTAAACGTGTCCCACAGCAACCTAACAGAAACAGGTATGACTTTCAACCTGAAGTATCGTGTGACTTCCAAAAGCTTTTCCGTGTAAAATCACTATATAGATAAACAAAATCTGAAGAAAGACTGGAAAGACTTTCCTTACCCCAATATATAGAGAAAATAGTAATGTTTCTCTACTCCTTTCCAATTTAAAATAAAAAGTAAAGTAATTCTAGTGTCAACAAATGTTTAGATGCAGACTGCTGGGTCAGTTTAATAGGGTGAAACTGCATAGTGATTTTTGGTCTGCATCTTGAAGGAGGTAAGAGCACTGAAATAGCTGTTCATGGTCAGCAAAAGTGTTAAAATAGTAAAGAGACATTGAAATTTTGGAAATGCAGTGGTAGTTGAAGGAAAGTGGGTGATAATTTTAAAGAGAACAAGGGAAATGACTTTTTCTGCTTGATGTTGGCGAGAACCAGGTTTAATCTTAAGAAAAAAAAGGCTACAAGGTAAAAAAACCCCACGACGGTCATAGCAGGCTATTTTAATTTCGTGACTAAGATGGTTATATCTACTTGTTGTTCTCATGAAGAAATTTTCTTGATTTGGAGAAGGATCTTTGTTTAACTTAACATTTTTCTTGGTGCGGTAAAATCAAAAAGTAGACTACTGGTGAAGTAATACTGATGATCTGCAAAGCTGAGTCATATTCCTTCAGGAAGGATACTGCTGTTTTGAGAAAACAGATCACTTACCCAGTAGTGAGGAGGAGGAATTGAAATGACAGGGAACAACTCAAGTGCTTTTAGCAGTAGACACTACAGTACATTAAAGCATCAGATTTTCAGCCTCTAGAGTAGGTTGTTATATGGATACACAAAGAAGAGGGTCATAAATGAGTTGTGTCCACAAAGTTTCACAAAACAGTCTGAGTGACAAGACTCTGCTTTAAAGATACAAAGCCCATTCCAATGGTTTCTCTGCCAAATAGCTGCTCTAAGTCATCTGAAATAGCCTAATTGTGCATTTGTTTAAGAAACAGGGTTGTTTTTCAAGGCTGTTGAGTGGAGTCTTCTGAAATCATTTAGTCAAATTTGTTTAATCTCCTGTGTTACTGCCTTGCATAAGTGGCAGTAGCACTGTTTAATACAAACCATTGCAAATATGTAACAGGTTTTCCTACTGAGTAGTGCTGAACTGTGCCTCTTGCTGGTACTTCTGCATGTGAAGTTTTGTAATCTGGACCTTACTGAAGAACTGAAATAAGCATTACTGTTTTATAATTATGGTGGTAAGAAAAGGCAGTCTTTACAGGGAGATTAGAGGTTTTTTTTTCTTTGTCTCTCAGGGCCTAAGATGTTGAGGAAGTGAGATGTAAAGTATAGGGAGAAAAGTGTTTTTGAATGCTTCCAGCATTCAAAATAGGTCAGGGTTTGGCTTTATGTTTTATAGTATAGATGTAGTATAGTGTGCTTGGATAATTCCCACAAATCTGTGCAAGAGTCAGGGTGATGTTACTGGCGTGTCTAAAAGTCCGACATGAGCCTGAGATTCAGGAAAGTTTGTTTCATTAGTGTGCATGAGGATATATGTGTGCATGTATACACGGTCAAACTAAATATTCCATGTGGCTTCCAAAACTTGAGTTTGCATGACAAATCTCTTTGTTAAAAAGTTGGAGAAAGTATTCTGGGCAGCCGGCGCTGAACGGGGCTATTGTGAGTAATCCCAATGCATTCTAGTCATCTGTGAAACTACCCGAAGCTTAATTACTCATGTTTTCTTGTAGTCTTAGTGCGTGTATGAGCAGTAATAGTTATTCCTGAGGTGTCTGCAGACTGTGTAAACAACCAGTAGTGATTTTTGTGGTTAGATTTGTACATGACTGCTTAGCAATTAGTCTGAGGATCCAGGGTTATAGTGAAGTGAGATTTCGTAAGTGCTAAAAATGAACAGGAAAATATAGTGCAGAAAGATAGGGCTCACAGGGACATGGTAAATACCTACTTGTTTTTGTCTAGTCTGTACCTCACTGACTGCATAAAAGAGTAATTCAAAATCCAAAACTTTCAGGCTTTATACTGAATTTCTGCATTTTTGTGGGTAATTTTGTGGAAATCTTCAGCCTTATGACATGCTTCATCAAGGCATTTGGTCAAAGGCTTTTCACTAAGGTTTGTGGTGGTCACATAGCTGGTTAATAACTTTGAGGCCATCAAACAAGGAAAAATGTTATTGGTGAAATTTAATGAAAGCAGAAATGTTTGAAGTCTTGGGGACTGCTTGTTTTCAGAGGCCAAACAGAAGTTAATGTTGGGAAGAAATCAGGTGACATTTCTTAAAATTTGTCCTAGGTAATAAAGGGAGGATACATCAGGAACATCCCAAGAAGTGAATTAGAATAAATGGAGTGTTTAAATACCAAATATTACTTGGCTAACCTCCTATACTACACAGTGGACTTTACTGTATCCATTGTGTAGTCTTGGCTGTACACTGTTGGATATAATTTTCTACTGGCCTTAAGGTACTAAGTTCTTCAATTTCCAAGTGTTTATCATGCCACTAACTTTTGGGCATGTTGGGTTATGCAGCATTGAGTACAAAGATGATACCATTTTTTGAGATCGTAAAAATACTCCACGCTCTTCTAAAAACTTTAGGCCAAGGTTGAAATATCTTTGCCCTTTGTAATTCTCCTGGTCGTTGAATTCCGCATATATTCAGCTGAAAGCACAGAAAAAAATGTAGAAAGCTGTCACCAAATCAAGGTGAATTGAAAAATAAATTGCCTGGATTGTCCTGTTCTGCGCAGAAGTCCACAGCAAATAGTACGCTGAACATCAGACTTAAATAGATGCCAAACCCCATCTTTAGAGGCCTTTACTGTCTTTTACTATAGAGTAATAAAATAGGATATGATTTCTCTGTTAAAGGAACTGAATAGCTATTGTTGTTGTTTATTTTTTTAATAAAGCTTTACTCTCAAAGCTTTTATCCCTGTCTTTATTTATTTGCTTTATTAAAGTTAGTCAGTGACTTCATTTTGGTTGATACTGTCCATCGGGTTGGTCCTAAAAGAATGGAAATAGAACAGCTACAGCAGTAGCTTATGCTCTTACTTTACACCTCTTAAAGTCACACTTCCTGTGCCTTAAGTACTTGTTTTCTGCACTTAAAGACAGTTGTTAGGCTTGAATTTGCCATAGTTTGCAAAGTTCGAAGAAGAAATCAGTGCTGTGCACTGCTTAGCTGACAGGGTATCATGTGAGCCGGGCTTCTGTAAGGACAACAAAGGCAAGCCAAACTAAAATTAATTAGAACTGTGGCACCTTTTCAGATGGAAAGATGAGATCAGCCATATTGGCTTATCTAACAACTTGTTGGTTGGCTGTCATGGTTTAGGAATGGTGTTCCCCTCACTCCAAATGCTCACTCCCCCTGCCCCCATGGCGGGATGGAGAGAATTGGAGGCATGAAAGGTAAGGATTATGGGTTAAGGTAAGAACAATTTACTGGGAACAGTAATGAGATAAGAAAACAGTAATGATAGGAATGACAGAGCATACAAGAAATGTTATTGCTTACTCCCTGTGGAAGCCCCTGACACTCCCTGACTGTTCCCTCTGCCATGCTTCCCCAAGTTGGGAGTGAGCCCTTCCCCTTGTTCCTGGAAAATGGCATGAGGTGGTATAGAATAAACCTCCGGGTCCTAACCATGTGCCCTCCAGGCCAGAATCAGGCCAGAATCAGCTTGTTAAATCTTTATATTAAATGAATAAATAAATAAATAAAAACTAAGATACCAGCTTCTCCACATGTAGTGGAAGGCTGTCTTTTGAAGAAAAACAAGGCATTTTACTTGACTGAATTTCTTGCCTTGGCGGCTGAGCAGAAATTTACAATACTGAACTTCATTTCTGTCCCCATTTTGGGAAAATTCTACTATTTATCTGTTGAATTATCAAGGCAGGAGACCCAAGTCAAGCCTGCTTATAGAAGGCGATAAAGTACGGTTTGTGTAGTTGTGGTCCTTGTAGAGTTTAGCCATTATGTGCTTTAACCTGTCAGTGCGGAAGGAGCAATATCTTTTCTAGTACAGCAGGAGGATTGGAGTCAAATTTGCCTATGCTTAACTCAGAACAAGGATGTAATTCAGCCAACAATAACCACTCGGCGTGTGTGTGTGTTAACTTTTTTTTTAAGCTTGGAATCAGATGCATCCTACCCTAGCCAAAGGGAAACATTTGAGAAGCTCTGACGCATTTACACAGATGAAGGAAGGAAATGTCCAAAAGAGTCAAAAGCTAAAAATAGATCAGTTTACTGAGTTGAACTCTGGGTGGGAATTGACGAACTAAATATAAATCTAAATTTGAACCTTTGTGACTTACATAACTGAGTGGTGTAACCCTGTTTGGTTATTGCTGCTTTTTCTCGCATTCAACTTTATAGTAGACAGCTTCAGATGAAAACTTGTGTCAAGCCTTGCGAGGCTGCTTTGCAGTGCTTTAAATAGACAGAACTGAGAAGTCTGATTATCTCTTGACGATTATTGTTACAGCATAGTTTAACTCCCTGGAAGAGTGGATTGTGGGTTGTGTTGAGGTTTTTTTGTTTGTTTTGAAGAACTTTTCAGTGGAAATGAGAAGACACTACTGAACGGAAGTTTTAAACAGTACCTATTAGAACCAGTATCTACGAGCTGTAAGAAAAGGGGTGTGATTTTTTTCCCCAACTTCTTCAAGAAGCAGTACATTTGCCTCTGTCATATCGGTCCATAAAAAGGAATGATAACCTGAACATTTAAGAATGGATGTTTGGCTGTCAAAAAGGGTTTGCTTTCTGGCTTGCCACAAATCAAAGTTTAGAAGCTACCAGCTTCCCTCTGAGGTATAGAAAAGTAAGTTTGTTTGAGTGTGTAAAATTTGTGTAATGGGAAAAAATATAGGAAAAAACTGTTAATATGTGAGAATGTTGTAGATTACTGTTGTTAGATGACTGTGGTAGTGCCATGAAAATGAAGACAGGCAAATTTTCTTTCTTCCTGGAGTAACTATACATTTTTTGGGTAACTGGTGGCAACCAACACAATACTGCTAACTAAAAACTGGCCTTTTCCAGTGTGATGAAGCAGGGACAGAGCAGTTGAATCCCTGTGGTTTAGCATTTGCCGACTGCTAGTGAAGAGTGGTTCTTTCATAATGCTGTACCTAATTCTGAAGCTTTGCATTGGAAAGGTGAAATACATATATTAATGCATTGACTTTGTCAGAAGAACAAATGTTACCATTTACAAATATAGTAAATGTAATGGGATATTATGGGTAAAAATGGTAGCATTGATTAGATTAACTTCAAGCAGTAACTCTCTCCCCCTGTCACCCCCAAGGAACTGAGGGTTAGTTTTCTTACTCAATACCTTCTTTTTTTTACTATATCATTTGCTGTAGAATGTTTGCTTGGCAGATGTATAAATAGTTGTGCTCTTACTTGCTTTGTGTTTTTGTTTGGTTTTCCAGCGGAGCCTGAGAATGTTTGTTTTTGCAAGGTTGTTTTGAAAAAATTTGGAGTCTTCGATTACTAAAAATAGTATTTGTTCCAAGCAGCAGTTTATCTGTTGAAGCAATGAACAGTTTGTAGCAAAATGACCTGACTACCTACTGTCATGGTTATATACCAACACGGCAATTTAAACTTGGTATTTATGGAAGATATATATAGCAAAGTATGAAAACTATTGTGTTTAAAATCTCATATTTTTCTAGAATATGCTTTTGGAATGGATTTGTCCATGTTGCTGTCTCCACTGTGTTAACTCCGCTGTGTTAACCCACTGTTAGAAAGTTAAAGCTGTAAAACCCTTTTGCAAGAGCACTTCATTAACTGGGTGGCTATGCAACCTGTGGTGTTTCTGCTTGTAGGCAAGTTCACGAGCAGGACGTGACTTGCAGTTCATGTCCACTGAGGCAACATGAGTGGGTTCAAAGAGCAAGAAGGTGCTGCTCTCCATAATGCTGTATGTGACCTCTAGGCAGTGAAAGGGAAGTGTCAGAGCCCTGTGTTTCAGTGTGGTAAGGGAAGGATGGAAGTACCTCTATACTCAGGTTGAACATTTAAAGTGCAGTCTGTAAATTGTCTGGGCTGCCTGAGCTCGATTCCCTCTGTGCATGTGCTGAAGCTTTGTTACATGTTGATACAGCAGCAAATGAGAAGAGGGTTTTTCGTGGTCTTGAGCAGCCAAAATAATATCTTAAGCTTTAATTTATTACCTTGTGGAGTGTTTTCACTACTTGGGGTAGGAATCTCACTCCCACTTGCCTCCTTTGCTAATATTTCGGGCTCTGGCTCCTGTTCTAACTTGAGAGGTGGGATACAAAATTGTCAGGTTTGATATCTCCTAGTTTAATGAGACTTGCTTAACCACAGGAGAGATGAGTGTTAGAGGAGGGATAGGCATCTTTTCCCAGAGTGGCTTTTCACTATCTTAATTGTTGTCCCTGCTTCTGTGATCCCTTCTTTTGTTCCTTTTCTTCAGTAAATGAGACAGAGGTCCATCAGACAATAAGCTCAATCACGAGGCATCAGTGTTCATCTCTACAGGAGGTCCATTATGTGCACATAGATAAGTAGGGAGTCCTGTGGAAAAGCACTTCGGAGTTTGAGAATTACAGCACGTGTGCTGCACTAACAAATAAGGGTTGCACAGGCAGCCTTAATGCTGCATTACCTAGTTTTTGAGTCCTCTTTGTGGCAATTTCAATCACGCCTGGTCTTGTCTCAATTAAGTCACTGTTTAGGGTTTATGTAAAGTTTTCATTAAATGCCTTAGTGGATGATAGTAGATGGCATTGGTTTTATCAGGTGGCACTGGTTACTATGTTACATCAGAGGTATTTTGGGAGTAGAAATGCATTAATTCACTGTGTAATATTAAACAAGGCAGATTTATAAGCTGCTTTGTTACATAGATGTATTCAGGACAAATTAAGTACTTTGGGACTTTTTTTTACTCTTTTTTTTTCACAAACCCAAGTACACTCTAGTCTTCAGTTTCTTAGGGATTGATTTTTGTCACTTGAGCATCAGGTTAGTTCTGCCATGGTGTCAAAAACTAAATGAAGCAAGGTGTAAAAATTATCAAATACCAAGGAGAAAAAAGGAACCAAATAATGCATTTTCCTTTCACATGAAATAGATAATTAAGATTGAAAAGGCAAAATATGTTCTCAGGTGAGGAAAGATTTCCACAGGATAATAGGCTCGGATTTACATGCAAAACACCCGTGGAAGAATATATGACACTGAAGGACTTAATTGGAAGTTCATAGTGATAAGTGACCTAAGGTATTACACTCTTGATTTTGCCAGTTATGTGGACTAAAGTTGCTGCTTTAGTAAGAAGCCTTCTGAACTGAACTGTCATGTAACCTCAGAGAAAGGACCCAAAAGGAGATAAAGGGGCGCCTCTTCTCAAGATAGGAAAGAGTTATAATGTTGCTGTGTACAAGCTGCACTCCTCTTGCTTTGTGGAATAGAAATTGACTGAATATATGAAATAACTGTTTCCATATTAAGCTAAATATCATAATGGAATGAAACGTATTCCTTATTGAAAGGTGACTGGGAAGATAGCTAATTATCGGAAACAAAATAACCCTGTATCTCCCTAATGGAGTTGGATGTCAAAGGTGACAAACATCTGAAAATGTTGGAGTTATATTTAAAATATCAATATTTATTGGTTTCCAAGTCCTGTATTAGGGGTTGGTTCTCTTAGCTTTTGAACAGCATGCAGCGTAAGGGCAGTATTACCAGCCACATTAAAACCAAGAATGAACTAAGTATATTTAAGTGGTGCATTTCTCATCCAGACATCCATTTCTTTTGCAGAAAATTTGAGAATAAAGCCAGGATGCAAGTCAATATCTGTGTTTATGTTGCATTGTTGATACTGGGGGAAAGGGAGGGAGAAGTGAGTAAAATAGTTGCTTGTTCTGGAGACCAGACAAGCAGTCTCTAACCAGTGAAGCAAGACTTCTGTGTGAATTGTTGAGCTTGTGGTAGTTGAAGTACGGTTCTGGAGAATAAGCTCTGCTCTCCTTGTCTTGGTTCTGCCCAAATATGTTCAAGTTTGGCACTGATACGAGATGTAATCTTTGAGAGGGCAGCAATAGCTGGCTAGGGGCAGGTAGGAGTATATCTGAGACAATGAAGGATGAAAGAGAAAACCAAGGAAGAAGGTAACTGACAGAATTAAGGGTAAGTTTGCTTATGGAAATACTGGAAATCACCACACTACCTACCTACTGCAAAAGCTGCTGTTTCTGTTATGGTTAAGGTCTTATACTGAAACAGAACTAACAGTTCTGTTGATGTACACAAGCAGATTAATAGATGCAAGGGAGCCTGAATTTTCACAGGCCATTTGACAGAAAATGTACTGTTTTCGTGGAGCAACCACCAATTTCAAGGCCAAAAGGAAGCCTTTCTTGTTTTAAAGCAAAGCACAAGAAGGACAAGCCTAGGCAGAAGAATGGGAGGGAGATAATGGATATCTGGTGCAGAAGACTTGGGATTGGAAGTGCAGTGAGGTCATGAAGAGAACTGACCCTTGAAAGGAACGTAGAGATGGGTTGCCTTTTTATGTACCATGCTGCTCAGATGTTTACTTTACAGGGATAATGTGCTCAAATCAGAGAGACAAGCTGTTAATAGTCCCTGCCCTAGATAGGTCTAATGTTTTTTTATTCCCTGAGGAGAAGAGCAAGAAAATGGAAAGGAGCTTGGATAGAATTCCTTAATTTTGTAATGCAAAGTACAACCTTGATGACGTAACTCAATAAAAAGTCACTGTTGACTGTTTTGACCTTAAAATTACCTTTTTTCTTACCACTCTTCCTCAAATTCCTGCCACTCCCAGTAGAAATGTATTACTTGAGTGGAAAGAGCAGCTTAGTTGTGTGAGAAAGTCACTGACAGTCTTGGCTCCACAAGGACCCCAGCACATAAACACATTTGTGGTTAGTCCCCTTGCTGTAGCCTCTGATCTGCCGGGTCTACTGCAGAGGATATGTGTACAAGGCCGTACTGATCTCAAGAGATTTGTTGAACTTTATCTCTAGGTAATCGTCTTGCTGTGTTCAGATGAGATTACTAATCACACTTTTTAATTAAAGAAATGTCATGGCTATAGGAAAATAAAGCTATTTGGAAATGGCGGTTATTTGGCTGGCAGTTTTCTCTGCTTAAGGAGGCTCAATCAAAACTTTCTGCACTGGCAAATGTATGCTCTCAGATGGAAATGAACTATGACTAATTTCAGGCTGACTTCTTCCCAGGAACTTCTTTTTCTTTGTGGTCAGATTTGTTCTTGGTGAAGTAGTTGGAGACGTGAAGCATAAATTACTTTGTATTAAACCTTTAAAAAGACAACCAAATCACCTACATTTTGATTGTTCCCTTCTAGTAAAGTATGTTGAAGGAAAAGCTGACATTATGAATGTAAAGATACGTTTCCAAAAAGGGCAGTTCATATAGCTGAAAAACTGAAGCGGAGTTAAGAAAGAGCTAACTTGAGTTTACTCCCTGCGCTAACAGTGATTTCAAAGTTAACATATTCTGAAATGTTGCTTTGACAGCAATCTTGGATTTAATTCTGCAGTGTGCAATTAGAATTGTCATTCCCTGTGATATTTAAAATGCTGCCTGGAGTTTAGCACAGAAAGTGAGTATGGCTGAGCGTTTTTTCGAATGACATCTACTTCAGCAGTTGCTATGCATGCAGTTTATCTAGTGTTAACAGCATTCAAGTGTCTCAAATTAGGAATATATTGCCGTAAGAAATAAGGAAACCACAATACGCTTTGCTCACTGCCTTTAATTTAAGCATGGTGTTACTCCTGGGTGCCTTGCTTTTGTGGTTGGTTTGGTTAGAGTTCTGAGTCCACTGGAAGTATTTTGGCCCATGTCTCAGAGGTAAAATAAAAATTGGTACTGTGACATCTCAAGCTGGTGGAGGAAATTGCCAGTTAGCCAAATGTATGAAATTGGTAACTGGCCGATAGCTTGAAAACGGTTCTGAATTAATGGAATAAGTTTATAAAGATAGCTGTGTAGTAATGAGGTAATTTTATATTTTCCTTCAAAATTGGCCTTGCCAGAGAGAGGCTTTATGATGGCATCTTATACAGGTAGGAGTGGAAAAAATGGTTAGTGGAATGGATGGACAAGTAAAAAGAGGCTTGTGTTTATGTACAGTTGAAAAAAGTAGACTTAAAAATGCTGTAGTAGAACAGCCATACTGACTGGGCTGAAGGAACAGAAGGAACTGAAGAATGAGGTTAGTAATTTGTTGCAGATAGGCAGAGTTCTAAACAAGATCAAAGAAGTCCTTAAGAGTAGGCTCTTAGGCTTAGACAGAAAATGTGAAAATAAATACTGTTGTACCCTTGCTGTTCCCAGTGGTTCTTCCTGCTAATATGTTCTGATTTGACTTCTAAGTTGTAGTTGTTTCTAAGTCTAGAAATGGTTAGTCAAGTTGTACAGAGGCTTGCTGTCTGATAATACTGCGCTTTTTCTGTCTCTTTGGATATCTGTAGTTATTTTCCTATTCCCTGAATTTTTAGAGCTGGTGTGAAAGTTTTTCCTGAAGTAGCAGCTGTATGATGGACTTTGCTGTGCTTATAACAGGGAGCCTGTGGTCTGACTGGCTCCTGGGTGTTGAAGAGAGTTGAATGTAGGCTACACAACTTGAATTCCTGAGAAAGAGGTCGTACGTGTGTTCTTTAAAACATTTTTAGTTACTACATCTCTGCCTTACCCTCTAACTTTCAGAGACATACCTGAATATAGACTCAATTAAATTCCTGTCCTCTAACAAAGTCCTTTACTTAATGCGTAGCTGATATGCTTGGAACATCAGAGCATCAGTCAGGATCCAAAATTAATTGCCTCTTGGGATGGATAGTGCCGTGTGGGCATCTGAAAGAACAGTGTCTCTTTCAAAAGCCTTCTGAAATGGTCAGCTTTGAAAATGAGGCACATCCTTATTATGTTAAGGAAAGTATTTGGGTCTTGAATCCTGCTTAACGTTTTCACTTTGTAACAATAAAAGCAAATAAATATTTTGTCTATGGAAGATGGCACAAGTTGAAAGAGGAGAGCCATAACTTCCTGACTTGCTGCCTTCTTGTAGTCTCCCTCCCCTCCACCAGCTCCCAAATGTAGGAGGAAAAAGCCCAAACCTGGCATAAAGGGAAGAGGGCATCTTGTTCCCAAACCAGTGACTAATGCGTCAGACCACAGCAGAACAGTATTGTTTTCACGTGGCTAAGGCCCTGTTCTTTTCCTTTGTATTGAATTCCTTCCTGTTTAAGAACATTGACTTTAAAGTACACTTATGTCTTGACTTTAAAGTACACTTACCACTTGAATGGTAGGAACTTTGTGCTTATTGCTACAGTATCTGTATTAATTAGTTGGTGCAGCTGTTTCAAGGAGAAAAAGAAAAAGGAGTTAAGCAGGCATTGACTGTGGGATAGCAAGTGTGTTTGTTAGCAGAGCTGTCAAAGTATGCTAGCTGCGTGTGGAGGTGAAAGAAGGCAGAACTAGGGAGGAGCTGAAACTCAACTTGCCTTTGTGTGCTCAACAGGAGAGGAAGATCCAGCAATCGGGCAAAATGATGCTAGATGACATGGATCCAAACATACAGCTGTCAGTTAAATATCCCAGAATCTCAAATAAGTAACTGATGGGCGTTTAAGTAACTTGGTGCACCTTTCATGGCCCCTCACGTTGTATCAATTAATAGAGAAGATTAAGCTCCATTTGCTCGATTAAAGGAAACACGTGGCTTTCAGTAATGCTTGAGCTAATGTCCATACGTTTCTGTGACTTGAACTTCAAAAATAAAATTGGATGTAGCTACTCTACATGTTCTTTCTGACTAATTCCTGTGACTTGTATTGGACTGGTTGTGGGCAAGCAGGGAAGGGAGAACGCTGCGTTTTTTCAAATAATTGTGTAATTAAATTCATTGATGGTAGGCCAGGAATACTGATCACAAGGGTTGGTGCTGAATCAGAAGGAATACTTTAAATGGTGCTCTGTTGAACAGAGACATAATTGCCCTCTCTTTCCCCTTTTTGGCTTACTGGATGGCTGAATTGCTCATTTCATACATGACTTTGACTGTGACTGGAGCTGTGAATCAGTGTTTGTTGGAGTTTTGCATCTGGCTTATGTTCTGACTTCCCTTTTATGAGCTGGAGAGGCTGCCTCTGTTATTACTGTGTAGTGAAAATCCTCTTAAACTCTCCTTCTCGTGAGTGGGTGAAAATGTTTGCCAAACACATGAATCAATAATTGCTTATTTGCCTCACTGCTCCTTTTCAAAAGCTTCACTGTCCTTTTCTGTGTTTGCGCAGATAATCGATGTCTGTCCCCACTTGATAATTAACAGGGATAGATAACTTAGGGGCCCTTCCTTTACAAAGTCATCCTACAACTGTGTCTCTGAAACCTCTTATTCCATTTTTGACCTTTTGTCAAGGCTTTCATTGAAATGGCAATAGCTTATAGGCAGTGAGAAAGACTTGATGATTATTTTAGTTGAAGGTGTTCACTAGTTTACCATGCTGCTGAAATGCCTGGAGCTCTATGTGGGACAAAAAGAATAAGTAAACTGACGGAAGGCCATTAAAAGGGAGATATACACTTGTCTTAGTATGAGGAAAAACACTGTATGTAGCTTGACCTGGTAAGTTTTCATAAACAAGAGACTGGTTTTGTAATGGCCTTGTCTAACATGTCCATTTTGTTCTGCAGTTGCTGACTGAAATTGAAAATTAAAATGAGGGAAAAATAACCTTCATGATTACAGTTTTCCCTTGGGAACTATTTCAATTGTGGCTTTCTCATGAGAGAGATTGTGGCTTCCTTTCTATTTCTGCGGCATGAAAATTCAGATTTGTATAGCCTGTTTCTAAAGTTGAGAATATTCTAGATGCCAGTTTTGGAAGATACAAACAACTTCCAGGTGCCTGCAATTTGAGGAAGTCTCTAGCTGATTCAGATTGCCATCTTGATGTGACCTTTGTCAAAAATAACTGCAGTTAAGTAGTACATGCACAAACTGTCTATGCAGTAGAGAAGGAAAAGACAAAGCAATCTATTTTAATGTATGAGATTTGTTTTCTTTCTTAGATTTGCATTCCGTAGTGGGAAGGCAAGCTTTTAAAACTGTTTTACTTTCCTGCTATTCAGGTCAGTGGCATCTTACTCCACTGGAGGACTGCAAGATAGACTTGAGCTGTTTGCACTGTTCCAAATCAGTGGGGCTCCCTGTCACTGGGTTTGTCATCCAGTGAAAAACTACTCTTGGTGCCATAGTTCATGCCACTGAAAATCTACTTTTTGGTACCATAATTAACGTTAGCTGGATGATAGTACAAATCTTCAAACTACATTGCTCCATAGCTCAAATGAACTATAGATGCAATGCCTGTACCTGCCTAAACCTTAAAGTGTGTTCAGATTGTTTGTATTTCAGTGATATGATCTAATGCAACAAAGTTTCTTCAGTGGACAAAAAGTGGGGGGGAAAAGAGGACTCTACCTCTCATTCCATAGGCCTGAAACTACACAGAATCTGTTTGGTTATCTAGAGCCTCTGAATGGCTGTTCCCATTAGCAATTCAGTTCAGATCAAAGTGTACTTTTGGAGTGCATCTCTTGATTGTCTCATTTCACAGTTCTTTGTTTGCTTTGTTGTGAAGCATCTCAGGCACACGAATAGAATTCCTTTCAGATGAAATTGAAAGGAACTACATACACCAGTTACAAATAGGCGTTTTAAGTCCACAGAACCAGACAACAGCCAGTCAAAAGTAAGACTTCCTGTAAAACTTCCTTCAAAATACATAGTTTGGCCATTGGGGTTTCTGTAACAGGATTTTGCTGTATTGATTCTCTTCTGTTGCACTGTGCAACAAGCTCTAGTGTAGACTTAACCAAAGAGGGTCAGCAGCTGCGTCCTGAAACTCAGCAGATGCTCTAATGCAGTTACAAAGACCCGATAGTGACAGAGAGTTAATTTACTGTGTGAATTGAATGATCACTCCAAAAAAGTGGATTATGCTTCAGAAACCTTTCTCAGTATCCAGATAGTCCTGGGACTGCAAGGATTTGGAGAGCTGAAGGAAGGGAGGAGATGGCTGCTTAAGTTACAGGTGTGAGATGATGGGCTGGTGTTGCATGTGGCAGAGCAGCTGTTGCATTTGTGTTTTCTCCTGTGGCAAGGCACTTACCTGTCAGCACCACCCTAATTCAGGTTCCAGTTTTGACTGGGATCTGTGCGTCAACTTTTGAAGAATTCTGTGTGTCTAAAAAGCACAAGTTCATCACTAATGCTCTAGAGAGGGATACATACTCGAGGTTCCTCTCTACCAAATGCAACTGGATGGGAGGTGTGTTCTTCCTCCACACACTCATTCCTAGAAAAAACTTGATTAAGCTGTGAATGGGATGGTAAGCATACAGGTCCTGCTCCTGTGTTGGAAACTACAAGTTCTTTTGATGCAGAGCTGCCTAAAGCCAAGAAACAAATAAAATGCTGTAGGAAGAAGACAATGAGAAAGCAGGCATGTGAATTGACTTTATGATGCAGATAAGGCTGGAGAAACCCTTCTCATGCAAAAGCTCCTCCAAAGTTATTTATTTAGAAAGGAATTCAGTAATTAAATCATCAATTATTGAGCACTGGTCATACCTTTTGAAAAATTTGAAATGTTGCTGTAGAATTCATCATTAGTTGAAGTATTTTGCAACAGGTTGGAGAAGTATAACTGTCCAGTGGATAATGTTATCCTAGCACTGTGCCTCTTCTGATGAGCATAAATTGTTAACTCCTAATTCTTAGATACATTTTTGAGTTGAGTGCTACTAATCAGCCTACTCTAAAGAGCTGAAGTAGCCTTGTTGTGATAGCTAGAGTTTACTTATTTGCCTCATCTGCCAGAATTTTCATCTCTGTAGTAGAGTTATCTGGAAGAATATGTTCTGAAGTTTCAACTGCTTGGTTGCAGCACCATTGCAGCTGGTTACTGGCTTATGAGTGTGAAAAATTGCGCTTTGGTGGAGGTGTCAGCACTCCCGTTTGTCTTCTCTGTGAGTGGCATCTGCAGCAGAAGCATGTCAGAATAACTCCAGAAGAGAATGTTGGAAACTGAATGTAGTTTGAAACTGTAGGCAACACTGATCACTTTTGATTAAAAATCCTGGTGTGGAGCCCTTGTACTTAATGAAGATGTGCTGAAGAGCTTAGTGAAGGTCAGTGCTGGCTGTAAGGATTTGTTGAGATCCTGTCTCTTTAAGGGCTGCTGCCAACTTAAAGAAAACCTTCCAAGCCCTCCATTCTTTTGTTCTTTTGGCTGCTGAGAGTGTTTGCATTGCCCAGGAGAGGGGACGGGATTCTAAGATGAAAATTTGGATTTCCGAAGACCTACTGTGAGTGAGTTCATTTGCTTTTGCAGACTTGTCTGGAAAGATGGTGAGCTCTGGCAGATGAGCAGGACACTTTATTTTTAAATCTATCATGAGTTGTAAATTGATATTATCACATGAAAATAGAAAAACTCTTTTAAAAAAAGTTTGTCTAATCTATAAGGCTTGATTTGGTGAATTTAAATAAATCCTACAGTCCCTCAAAGCTCCAGATGTAGGCTTCATATTTAGTTCTGGTGTAAAAAGGCTTTGCACTGAATTTGAAAAGTTGTCAAAGTCTCGGATACTGTCAGTAAGATTGCCATTGCCTGTCCACTCAGAATTATATACATGCTTGGCAATACATTTGCATCTTTCAAATTTGTGTGTAATGCATCTCCTGCTACCTTGCGTTCAGTGCCGTAATGGTGACATACTTTTGCTGGAGGATGATGCAAACCTTGGTCCTCTAGTGACTCTTTCGGTGCCTGTACATTGATGCATCAACAACCAGCAGCCATCTGTTTCCTATTCAACTTTAACCCTAGCCTGTCAGCTCTAAGGAGATCTGGTTATACAGCTTCATTTCTTGAGAGGGAGGATAAAGTAATGGTGTTACTTAGTGGGTATTTGAGAAATACTTGTATTAGTAAATTAGTTTGCATTTTATGTAAGTAACTGCCACTAAATAACATTTGTGAAAAGAATATTTATTATGTTTAAGATGACAGTATTACCAAAGATTTTGTGGAATAAAAACTAAGTGGCATACTTTTGTCATCCCAGAATTAGAGATGTTAAGGAACGCGTACAAAAAGAGGGAGCAAATCTTGTTTTAGGAGGGGGTTCAATTTTACTTTGCTTTCTTTAGTTGCATTTATAGGTTGACCTGCTGCTTTCATAAAGCTGTTTCTAGAATTCAACCTGGACTTTGTGTATGTTGTCTAACAGCAATTTGAGTTACAATCTGAGGTGACAGAGAAATCCAGACACGTCTTTGCCTCTTTCCTTCCCAGGGAAAGGAAAAGGTTGCACTGGCAGTCAGGCTGTGATCTCTTGAGGCAAGTGGCTTGGATGGGCAAACATGCCTGGATCTCCTTTAGAAGAGAACAGATTCTCACCCAGTTACTGCACCTCTTTGCTCAGAGAAAGTGAAACAGTATGTTTAAGGTGTGCTTGCATATGAAAGAAATCTGTGGTCTGAAAAGGGTACCTCATCTTGCAGCACATTCTGGCTTCCTTATATGGCTCCTGGTGCCCTGAACTTTGGTGCATTTTTCTCTCCTCTAATGGATACTCGTAAGGAGTTGTAGTCATTTGCGTGACTGATAATAGACCGCTTGTAAAATCAAAACTGTCAGGCATGATTGAAAACATTCCCTGCAGAGTCAGAATTGCTATATTTGGAGTTGTTGTGGGGTAATTTTCTTCTCTCCTAATACAGCCTCTTTCCCACACTGCCACTCCATTTTGCAGTCAGTGCTATGAGGGCAGAGTCCCTTGGTGACAGAGCTACTGAATTCTGCAGACATGTATGTCAGTATCAAGCAGGAGATTTCAGAAGAGGTTTTGCTGGAGTATACAGAGCTCCTATGGTGATGTTGACTTCGGCTGAGTTCTGCCTCTCCCAGGTGTAATTCCTGTTAGAGATTTTCAAGAATTCAGTGTTGTCCCTTTCAAAAGTACCCCTTATCCCCAGTTGCTTATTTGACTAGCGAGTTCATATGCATAAAAGGCCACACATTGCTTTCATTGCTTTCATCTTAATTATGAACACTCAAATGAGAGGAGCAGTTGTTCCTCTAAGTAGAATACTGTCGTACAGTTTTCCAGGTAGTAGTAAAATTACTAAAGCAATCTTTTGGTCAGTGTTCATTTTAGATGATAAACTGTGGACATGAGCTATCACAGAATAGTAGTCATTTCATGGTATGGTGTTTGGCTGGTATTCCAACAGGTGCTGTTAACTATGAAACTTGTTATCAGCAGCTGAAATTCCTGTCTGTAAATCATTTTGAAATGTCTTAAGCTAGAGGAACATGAAGAACTATTGTCCCTACAGGCCAAACCAAATGTGCATCTGTCCCGTTATCCTACTTCTGCCAGTGACCAAACCAAATCCCCAGCAAATACCCCACAAGGATGGGATAAACATCTGTTTATCTTCTCTGCTCTCTCGCCTCAGCATGCAGCTGCATCTTCCGAAGCTAGATGATATTTCTGTATTTTCAGTGACCTGTGGAGTTTTGCTTTTTTACCAACTTGTTCAGTGTCCCCTTAGGCTTATATATGCTTTTACATCTTGGAAATCCAGTGGTACACAATTTAATCACTTTAACCACCTACTTGTGTTGTTTTGAGCCTGCTACCTTCTAGTTTTCTTTGAGAGCTCAATCTCTTGCGTTGAAAGAGTTTGCAAACAATTAATTTGCCCTGACCAAGCCACTCATGATTTTATAAACCTTTCTCATGTTCCTACACTTTTCCATGCTGAAGAGTCTTAATCTGGCTAGCCACTTGTCATGCAGATGGATTAGAATCATCCCTCTAATCATCTTGTTGGCCCTCCTCTGGACTTGCTGCAACAGCTCATGTCCTTCCTGTGCTGGGGCTTCCCAGAGCTGGATGCAGTGTTCAGGGTGGAGTGTCACCAGAGCAGAGGGGCAGAATCCCCTCCCTCCCCTGCTGCCCACGCTGCTTTGGATGCAGCCCAGGACACGTTTGGCTTCCTGGGCTGGGAGTGCACATTGCTGGGTCATGTCCAGCTTCTCATTTACCAGCACCCCCAAGTCCTTCTGGGCAGGGCTGTTCTGGATCTGTTCATCCCCCCAGCCTGGGTTGATACCAGGGTTTACATCAACCCAGGAGCAGCACCTTGCACTTGGTCTTATTAAACCTGATGAAATTCCCATGGGACCACTTCTTGAATTTGTCCACCTCCCTCTGGATGGCATCCTGTCCTTTAGATGTGTCACTGCAGCACTCAGCTTGGTGTCATCTGCAAATTTGCGGAGGGTGCACTTGAGGCCTTTGATTAATTTTATTTATACCTGTTGCTCTTTGTTGAACTTCCTTAGATTTTTCTACCTTATTTGAGAAGGTGGAATTAGATTGTGTTAAAAAAGTAAGCGCATTGCAACTTTACACAGTTTTGTAATGTTTTGAGTGTCATTCTCTCTTACTTTGCAATTAATTCTGAGCATTTAATCTGTTTATTTAATGTCCGTTTCTGCCTATATGGATGCTTTTGTTTTTGTCTTTATTGAGCATATCCTTGAAGATATGGTTACCAGAATACTTAGTTAACTTGTAAATCTCAGATGCCACTACCATGTCAGAGCCAATGTAGTTTAGGCATTAGATGGAGAGTTAAACAACATCCCCATGAAGGGAAAGTTTAGCATTAATAGACTAGTTGTCATGAAAGTAAGTGAAAGTGTTCATGACCTTGAATTGCCTGATAATGGGCAATGAGCTTCAAGTCTAGGACCATCATGAAATGAGTTTTTAAATCTTTAAGAGTAAGATGGTTTATTTCTAGTCTCTGCAAATCCTCTCTCTCATAGTTGTTAACTTCAGTTCTAAATTACTGATCTTGAGAAACTTTTGGGACTCAAGTATGAGATTTTATTTGCAAAGGGGTAGTCTGGCTCCTCATCCCTTTTGCGTAATAGCTCTAACATAGAATGTCTTGTTTAGCGTGCCTTTTATGGGGTGCAAGATGTTGCATCTCTTGGTGGAGCTGATGAACAAGATGATGATGCTCTTAGTGAATGTAGAAACAAAGGGTTATAAGGTGTTATTTCATTCTAAAATAAGCTTATTAGTTCATTGTAACAACAAAAAGAAAATACAAAATCTTACATTCAAAGACAGCTGCTGTTTAATTTGGTGTTGATCAATGCTGTCATAATTTTCTCTTTGTATTTGAGTGAGCCCCTGTGCCTGGTGACACATGCATGTGACAGTGCAGTTGATATTGACATTCAAATAAGTCTTGGAAATGGACATCATATTTAAGCTCTGATACCGGTCCACAGTGTTGAAATTGTTGTGGTTGGCCTCAGTTTCCAGAAAGATGTACTGTGAAATCTGTGTGTACTCATGGTATCACAGGTCATTTGACTGCTGAGACTGAATGGAGCTTTTGTGAGTACTGACATTTATGCATGTAAATATGTGGACATATTTGAAGAATTATTATGCATGGAAGAAAGTAGAAGTAGTAATTCGGTCCAGTCCATTTCAACTTGCAAGATTTTTCCATTCTATTTAATTATTCTCCCATTGAGATAACTCCTTGGAGTTTGAATGCCAAACCTACGTTAGGGAAACGTTTTGTCTTTTGGTGAAGCACATGAAACCAGTAGCCATGAATAGTTAGGAATATGCTTCATGTATGTGGGATGGTGCAGAGGAGAGCAGCACACAGAGGCTTGGAGCCATGCTGGCTGTTCTTTGTTAACTAGAGGCAGTTCTAAGAGAGCTTACAATTTGTTTTGTTGGAAGAACCAAGAGCTGATGCTGCGCACAAATGCCACTTGCAGATAATGCTTTATACTATAGAGATGCAAAAATAGAGTTCTTTCCGAGGGATAATAAAATGAGACAATCCTATAATAATATTAGAGCTTATGCTGTGTGTATTACTCATTTTGGCCAAATAATACTCTCTCTGCAGCAGTTGAATTAACTGGTTATTATTTGAGGAACTTGGTATTTACAACAATAAATAATGTTAAGTATAGATTATCACTATTTCATACTTTTATAATTTTTGTAGTAGTTTATGATAGTGTAATTTGTACTGATATCAGTAAATATAGTTTAAGATAAATTTGCCTCTAAATGCCCTTAAAATAGAAGTTATAATAGAGAAGCAAAGGCACCTATAATCTTCTAGACTGCTAAAATTACTATAGCCTCTAGGCAGTACAACCTAGATTCAGTTTAGTCCTGCAAAGTTATTTGTCCAGCCTAATGATAAATTAAAATACTAGTGAATTGAGTTTTAATAATCTTTAGACTGTTGTTCTTACACAGAAGAGAAGCCAAGAAATCTCTTAAAAGTTCTCATCAAAATCCATTTTTTTATCCATACCACCTGCATTTGGTGATAAAATGACAGCGCTTGATTAGCTGCAGATACTTAACATTCAAAGCAAAGTTTTCTGTCTCTTTTTTTAGTCAAATATATCACTAGCTTTAGAAAATGCTGCGTCTGTAACTGTACAATACAAAGCCAACAGGGAAAGTACACTTGTAAACTAGTAGTAATTTGGATTTAAATTGGGAGGGGGGGGAGTGGTCTTTTTCACAGTAAACGAAGTGTACAGGATATATGAAATTCCAGGATTGTAACACTGTAAAATAATTTGGAATGCATGCATGAAACTACTACATTGGTTCATGCTTTTATCCTGGATGTGAGACAATGTGACTTATGCTTTATGAGGAAGATGCAAATAACTAGCTATTTCTATTTTTAAATACTTGTTCACAAAGAGCTTTTAAAGAATCCGTTATTATCCTTAATCATACTGTGGTCCTCATAAAATAAGCTTAATACCAAAGCTGCTGTTCTGTTTGCAGAAGAATATTTTTGGATTAAGCTTGAGTGTGAATGCACATTACTACACAAAAGGAAATGCCATCTCTTTGCTTCTGTGCAAGTTAGGAAAGCTACTGGTTCTGTAAATGAGAGTTGTCAAGACATAGTTTAGATTAGCACCTACCAGGCTGGTGGCTTAATTCTCCTGGGGCTGCTTTTCTTACGAAGTATTTGGTGCCGATACCAGTTGGACTTCCATGTTCCTCCTGGTAATAATCCTAGAAAAACTTCAATATGCCGCTTCTGAAATGTGTATCTGCCCAAACAGAAGATTTTCACTTTCATAAAAAAGCACTCATATCCTGAATTTAAAGTAGATTAGCTGTCATTAACTAGCACAGTTACAAAGGAATCTGTTACATTTATTTATCGGTTGTGGGTGTTTTTCTTAAATATTTACTTCAAGCTTGTAATAATACCTGTAGCTGAGTTGGATTTAGCAAGGGTAAACACAGTGTTACTCTAGTTCAAATCCGCTTTGCTGAAGTTTTTAGAAGAAGGGGTTTAGCTAATTAGATATGCTGAATAACTCAAAATAGTGCAAGAAATGTCCAGTTAGAATAAATGGTACCAAGCATTCTGTTGAATGCCTTTAAAGTGAGTTGTTCCCAGATCTTCCAGAGTGGAATTGTTTTTATAAGCAATACAGCAATTGCTCGTACGAGTCACAGTTATACATAAAAGTTGGTTTGTTTGGAGGAGCCACACACGACCCCCAGCCCCCAGTTTCCAATATTGAGGGAGGGTGGTGGATGTGTGTGTGATTTTTTTTTTTTTAATTATTATTACAACAGAACAGAAACAAGTATGTACCTTCTCGGAGGAAGAGTGTTGTAAATTACTCAGGCATAAGGTTGAGTAAAAACTTGGTATATGTGTAATTCAACATAAACTGTTGTTTTGGATCTTATTTCAATATCAGAACTACTGATTAAGTCTTTATCTTCACAGCACACGGACATCCTCTCAGTCAGGCTTTAGCTTTAGTTGAACTTCTGAGTTGCCCCTAACGGCACTTCGTGAAAATGTAAGCAGCTTTGTTTAAATTAAATATTAGATTTTAAATACCAAATGAAGTTAGTCACTTGTTGACATGCTTGAGTGTTCTCCAGAGGCAATAGGCAGTGTTGTAATGATGTATTTGCTAGTTCTAATTGGTGAAAAGAAGTCAAGTAACTAAAAGGCTTATTGATCAAGTGCAATGCATATAGACCAATTTGAATGCTATTTAATTCAAATAATGTCTATACTGTTTTTAAAGCACCATCTATTACTGGGGAGTGTCTTAAACATGGGTGTGTCATGTGTCGTGACAGACACTTCTCCATGACTGGGAGGAAAGACCGTCACTTTTGAATTGCTCAGGCAAGTGAGAGTGGGAACATAGCAGAAGTCTCAGAACAAGTCCAGAGGTTGAATGGTTTAGTGAAGTGAACTAAATGTAGTTCAGTTTTTAAATGTAGTCAGCCTTAAAACTGAGATCTGAAAGGAACAAATGCATATTGAAAATGTAGATCCTCAAAGGGAAGAGGAGCAAAACCCACTGGCGTGAAGACACAAAACTGTGGAGTTGGATGTGTCCTGCTTAGTTATATAACAGGCTTTTTAGCTTGAAAATTGTGTGGATATACCAAAAGCTTGTAAAAGTTATGAGTGGATAAAAATGTATCTTTATTTTTACGAACAAGTAATGGCCTAAACATTTTCTGAATCAAGAAGTAGTATTATTTTTATGATCTGGTACTAGGTGTTCCATGTTACAGGGTGAGACCCCTGAAACTTGCTCTATGGATTTTAATTTTGCTTTAATCAGATTAAATAAAGCCAGGCACTAATATTTTTTTAAATCAGGTTTATATTAGTTACATCTTCTGTTACGTTAGTTATTACACATTCTGACACAAGTTCAAGATAGCATTATCACATTAAAAAAAAAACAAACAACCAAAAAAACTCCCAAGTAGCTGTGTTGTGTGTCTTGGAATTATGAACTTGCCTTTTTTCGTGTTCCCAGATGTGGAAAAACTTGGACATCCTTAGTACTTGTCCTTGATCTTTACTGCCTAGGATGTTAGCAGTGGATGTAACAGTTGATTGTATTAATTGCACAGTGGCTTAGTGCAGTCTGTCTGGCGATAGCACTGCTGTAGCCAACACACAAATAACACTGCTGAGTGGATAAGATCTCATTTAATGGAAGTGACTTAATCCCCCAAGTTTGCTTTAGGGTTTGGATTTGTAGCAAAAATGTTAGTTTCTTAGAGCTGTTGTAGTTGGAACAAGTACTGCTCTTACTAAAAATTCAAACTAAAAAAGTAAATGTGTTTTGTAATGAAGTTTTAAAAGCATTTGATAACTTCAATGTTTTAAACATTACAAATAGTTTCTGTTACTTTTAAGATAATTTTATCTTTGTGTGCAACAATAAAATTATTGTCCTAAACATGAAGATCCAAACCAGAAATTATTTTGAAGCACAGGAGAGAAATTGCATCCCAGTCCAAAAAAGAAATTTACTTTCTAATTATTTCCTCTTTTTGGCTTGGCTAAAGTATGTGTTAAATAAGAAGCTTATATATACTTAACATAAATAAAAGCAAACTGTCCGTAACTAAGAACTTTAGTAAATTGAATATAAATAAGTATGACTTTCAATTACTTTTCCAAATACTCAATTTTAAGACAGACTGCATGAAGAAATGAAAATTACGTGAAAACACCCACCTAGATGTTTTGGATTGCAGGGTTAATTGATCTTCAGTGATTTCATATGTAATGGGAGAAGCATTAAACCCCAGCAACTGGTATTTAACCACTGTGATTTGACTGACAAGTAGTTAGCAGGTAAAAATGACTATTCATTGTTGTTAGGGAGTTTGTTGTTCTTTTGGGGCACTTGAAAGTTGGGGCAAAAACCAGGTTACACTTGGAAGATACTGCAGTATGCTTTTTCTCTTAAAACAGTAGGTACTTTTGAAACAAATTGAAAGTTAATTACTGCACCAGGAATACAGATTTGTGATGTTCTACAGTAAACGACATAGTTAAAGCTTAAAAATTTTAGTTAGAAATCAAAATACCTTCTGAAAATAAGTAATTCCTTTAAAGCACAGAATGAGAGCTTCTTTGCATCACTGAAAATTCTGCAGATTTTTAATGTCTTACCTGTATTTTTCATTGGCAGACTTAAATATTCACAATAAGGACATTCTGCTGGGTAAAGTTTTAAAACATATTTGCAAGTGCTTGAATCTTACAGCTCTGAAAAAAATAACAAGTGTGCAGAATTTTTGTAAAATCTAATCCCTACTTTTAAGGGAGGTGAATACAATGTAAGATTCTGAAGTGACTTTCGTTGTTACTGTTTTGGAATCTTGTTTTGGGGTCTTGTTTTGGTTTGGTTTTTTAAGTTGATACAGATTCACAAACATGTGAATTGAGATCAGTGCAGCCACAGTATTGAAGTAACATGTAACTGAAAGCAAGGGTGATGATTACTTATTTAAGGGAGAATTTTAGTATGCTAAATGTCAGTTTGAACAGCTCCAGATGACATGAAGGAAGAAGAGTCAAACTTGTGTGTGAGACCTTTTGGTCAATCTTTGAGCAAAGAATAAGAAACACATTAGAAGGATTTTTGTTAGGAATTAGTACATGAGATTTTATAGGTAAGATGAGGGCATTTTGATGACTACTTAAAAAAACCCCAGCCTTTCTGAAACTGAACCATTTGGACCTCATGGTACTAGAGTGAGGAATGCCTGTCATTGACTTGTCAAACATTGGCAGCTTTTTGGGTAGCTGTTGGAAGGGGGAGGAAATAAGTAGAAATTTGTAGCAGTCCTTGGTAGTTCATAGCCAGAGAAAAATAACTATATACTAAAAAAAATAAAAACCGTGTTGCTGCAGTACATTAATAATATCTTTGAATTGCTCAGTCATGGCCTGTGATCACAGTGTTAGCTATGAAATGAAAGTACTGGGAATGTCAGAGTTGCCAGGCTGCTCAAGTTGAGCTGAGTCAGTCACCTGGTATTTTATGGGCTGTAGAAAGTAGGTGATGAGGTGCTTCAAAGAGAATTGTTACTAGTGCTTCCAGGGATATTTTGGTAGCTCTTACTTCTCCTTAGTAACTCTGTGGCTCAGATAAAATGAATTTCTGAAGCAGTAGGTCCCCAATGATACACAGTTTCCAAGCCATGCAAGCTCTTTCCCATCCGATATCACCTGGGGAAAGTACAGATCTATGTTCAGGCATTCCTTGCCAAGGCGCTGTTCTTTGTCTTGTGCTAGTAGTACGAGCATGGAATCGATGCTTGGTGATGATTTTTTTTCCACTTTAGAGTCTAGTAATTTCTAGGAATTACAGAAGCTGCTCAGTGGTTCAGAAAGTTATAAGCCAGATGTTGTTGAGCTAGCAAGGACGTGGGTAAGGGAAAAACGGGAGGAGAGGAAGAGGGTCAAATTCTGCAAGAGAAATTTAGACATGCAGGTGAATGCATTTCTTGCCGCTCAAGAAAGATAAGGTATGCTGCCTTATATTGCCTGGATTTTCAATTTGTAGCTTAAATGTGCAGTTTTGTGGCAGATTGAATATAAAAGTATTGATGAGATTGGCTCAGTTCAAATCACCTATCTTATTTCCTTAGGATTTAAAGTCTAATTTTGAGATTGTACAGAGTACAGATTGTGCAGAGTAATGTACACAAGTGACCTGCTGGTTGCTCAGACACTTGTGGAAGAGCTTCATATTAATGTTGCTGTTAAGAGATTCTCTCTGTGTGCAGCCATGACCAATGCTGTGGAGAAGAGAGGTGTTTTGACTGGAACAGTGGAGAGACAGCTCCACATTCTCAGAAGTTTAAGAAGAAATGGAACTTTGCAGGCTTTTAAGTGTTTCTGATAATTTGATTAAAATTTTAACTTACTTGAATTAATGATGAATTCTTATTGTTTAATAAGCTCTTCCTTGTCTCTTTGGTTAAATATAAAATAAAGGAGGGAAATTTAAGCACAGATAATTGTCTGTTTGGCACACGGAGTAATGAAAGTGTAGACCTGACAAGAGGATGTTAGAATGTTTTTTTTATTCAACCAAAAAGCAAAGGCCATAATTTAGTTTGGTGGGTGCAAGTTAATTTAAGTCCTGTGCTTTATTCCTCACTTTATACAGAAATTCATAATGCTTGATACGAAACACATGAGGTTGCTGCATATTAGGGGGAGTGAGTTTTGCTAAGGATGCTTTTTGAAACAATTTTGAATATTAATAACATAGAGTGTATAGTCTCTTGAATAAAACATTAACTCATTCAAGCTGGACATGGTAGTGGTTTTTGGAATTGTTACTAAGGGTACTCACTGGTGCCACAGAAGCAGCACAGACACAAGGCTTGTGAGGTGAAGATAGAAATGATCCAAGTTGTCATTGGAGATATGAATATAATTTGACTGTCAGTATCTAGGTGTTAGGATAAGCAGTGAAAAGTAGTAGCTAGTTTTTTAGAACCAGGAAAAAAGGTAGGAGATTGTTGGTAAGGAGCTGTATTTTTATTTGTAGCCAAATAGCTAGCATTTTGGTTTAAAAATTATGGATTCTGCATCCCTTGTGAGACAGTCTTCTGCCCACCTCTGAATTCTGTTGCTTTTGATTGTGTCAACAGAAGATTGAAGATTTTTTGCTGGGAGCTGCTAGAGCTCTCTCTAGTAGTAAACTTGCTCATAGTTCAAATCTGCTTGTGAAATAATACAAGTTGCTGGTATTGGTGGTAAGCTGCACTCAAGAGCAGTCACTAGTATTATCAAGGCACTTAAAAATGCTTTCTAAGGGGATTTGGTATGACTGGCAGGGTTCTTATCTTGTGGATTGTTGTTAAGCATGTGCTAATTGCATTATGGCCCAAGCTACTGGAAGTAGTGATGGTACACCCAGGTTCTGTCTGATAGAAGACACACTGGGGCTGAAGATGGTGAGTGCTGTATTCATAGCTAGTGGCTTCATAGGAAGGGAGGACGAATGTGTGGATTATGTTGTGAAATACGTGGCAAACTCATTGCTTTACTATGTTACATAGTCAGATGGTTGTAGAATCAAATGGTATTAGGTAGCCAGTTTTGATTAATGATATTCAATATACGCTAACCTTGATTTTTTTTTCACCTACGTCTTCTGATTGTAGTAGTCTGGTCATGAAATAAAAGTATATGCCAGAGTAACCCTCAAGAAGGACTTGGCATGGGATGAAGTAACCCCTATAAAATTAAGATTTGGGTCAGAGTAGTATGATGCTTACACAACAGAGAGGCTATTTTACGTCTAGCAGAATTTTATTTGCTCTTGTTTGTAAAATTTCTCAGCAACTGCAGACTTAGGGGGTACCGTGGCCCTTTGAAACTCATTGAGATCTCCACAGGGTTGAAGTTGAGCCTGTACTAATTAGCATGGTTTGTTTCCATGCAAGTGGTGTCTTCACACAAGGTACTTGGTCTAAGACCATACAGCAAAGCTGGCTTTTGAATGGAATCTGCTGTGGTTTGGAAGCTGTTGTCACATAGGCATTTCATAACTTGAAAAGGCTGATATTTCTGGATCTAAGCTGACCCTTGAAACAACTGAGTACCTTCTCTGTGATGATATGTTTATTTCATCCATTCTGCACCAGAGCTTGATCGTGCTAGTTCAGAGCTGGTTCTCTTACCTGTGACACAGTTGACCTTCAATCCCCAGTAACTCATATACAGTGATGTAAATTACTGCTGTTTGGAAACTGCTTGTTGGCACAAAAACTGTTTAGTGCGAGAATAAGTAAGGAAGCTGTCTTCCTTTGTCTTGAAGATTGTTCGCTGTTATCAAAACCTGTGGAGGTCTTCTAGAAGGGTATTGAAGAGAACTCTGATCAAGTGACAAGCTGGGAAGCATTTGTAGGTAGAAATTGCATGTAGTTTGGGAGGCAAAAACCAGAAAATACTCAGTGACTTAGTCTGTGGAAAGAAATTTAAATCTTAGTCTTATATCTTAAAAATACTGTGATTTGTAACGTGAAAATTCAGTGCAAATTAGAAGTTACTTGGAAAAAATACTAAATTTAAGTGGCTGAGTAGAGTTGAGGCATATGGCTTGTCATGGAAGTGTTGTCACATCAAACTTTGTGTTTTGTGTTAGATGAAAGTACGTAGAGATACATCAGGCCTGAGTTACTGGCAAACAGCATGTTAGAACTGACTGAAATGTTTTCTAAAATCCAAAGAGAAGGCAATATTCAGCAGCAACAGGTTTACTGAATTTTGTTGGACAGTGGAAATGTAACTTTGGTGTTGGGGGCAAGGGAAAGGCTATGCATTTCTTACCTACGATAGAGTTTTCTGTCTGAGATCCTTATGTCAGTCCAGGTACAGCTGTTGATGTTCTGGCTGCAGGTAGCATCTCCTGCCTCCTAGTCCACTGTGTCCTTAAACCTGGAAACCAATCGAGCACTTTAATAGCTAAAGGGGGGTATTTGGAGTAGAAATGTGGCTGGACTGTTACCGGTTTAGAAACTACTGCAGTACCAACGTGTGGGGAGTAGTTGTCCGTGGCTCAGTGACAATTAGTAAGGCAGCTTTTCTAATCTTGCAGTTGAAATTGTAAGACAACAGAAAAACTGCTAGAATTTGGGTAAAATGGTTTAAATTTTTAGCATTTATTCTTGTAAAAGCATAGTAGATCCTTAGTAATGGGTAAAGGGTTTAATTTCTTAGTTTTAAAGGTGTCTAGAAAGCAGGTGTGTTGTCTTCCTGATATAGATGGTTTGGCTAATTGGAGGTTCTTTAGCTTCACTAGCAGCCTTCCTTGTTCAAGTGGAACTAAGGATTTGGCAGTGTGATTGAAAGAACTTTTTATACTTCAGGGCTTTCAGAAGCCTTCCTCTCTTAAATGACTTGGGTTACATACAACTCTAAGGAGTAGTTAGCCATGTATCAGTTTTTCATTGCTAGGATAACTTTATATCACCCTTTTAGCTATTTGGAGCATACAGCAGAGTGATTTTCTTGGTTTATTTGCTGAGTACCCTTAGAAAAAACTCCTCAAGGTACACTTCCTTAAAAGAGTTGCCTCAGCTTGTCATTTCAATGCATTACTGTTCGTATTGCTATTCTTACAGGGGAACGTGCAGGTTTGTGACTGAAGATGTTTGTAGGAGTGCTTCTTCCTTATGCCCTGCTGTTTGGATTTGTTTTAAACTTTCTTGGTGTTATCACTGAATCAGGATACTGATTTTTACTGTGACAAATTAGGTGTTTTTTGGGTTGGTTTTTTTGTTTGGACTTTTTTTTTTTCGTTGTGCAGGGCAAGACACTGAAGTTCTTACAAAGAAAGATTTTGTTTAAATAGATACACTTGCAAGGACAAAATGAGAATTGTTGAATTGTAGTATAAGGTTGTCTCATTCCTTGTAGGATGATGAAACAGTAGCAGAAATAAGCACAAGATAAGTTTTATGTTTCTCATGAATGAAACTCCAAACAAACAACCATTGTCACTCGAGTTTCTGGCTTTACATTATGTTCCTAGAATACACAACTGAAATGGAAATTTATGAATTAAATTAAGGCCAGAATTAAAATTTATTGTAATGGAAGGGAAATCTGAATGTGTTATACAAAGAGTATTTTTAGAATTGGTTGATTCTAAAAAGCTCACAGCTTTTTCTACATTAGCATTATTTTAGTCTGAAGAAGGAAGGAGTGTATTTTATTAGTAGAACAAGCCTGGTATGCGACTCAGATTATTGCTCTTAAAAGTATTTTCTCCTGTTGCACCAAGATATGTCCTTTCCTCCAGTAGGGAGGTCTTCTCACGAACTTATTATAAGGTAAGGAATTCTGAAATGTTTCTACTCAGCCTTTCTAAAATAAGAAATTTTACATGTGAAGCAGAAGAATACAAGTCTGACATCAAGTATTATCTTGCACAGTAATTTGGAAATACAGGTAAACTGGAGAAATATGGTAGTGGCTGTCAAATACTGAAAACAGTACTTTGTGAGCCTAAGGCTAGCTAAAAAATGTGGCAGAAACAAACCACAATCAGAAATACCCAAAACGATCACCACTTTACAATCTAGTTCCTTCTGGCATCACACAAGATATTGCTGAGCAGCAAGAGTTCTGTCAAGGCTTGACTCAACATTTGCCATCTGCTCTCACCCCAGCATAGAAACCCCTTCAGTTTCTATGTACCCCCTTCATGCTTGACCTCTTCTGCCTCTCGTCATGTACATCACCTGCTCTGCCCCACACATCCACTGCTTCCGTAGTGCTTTCTTCTCGTTCCTGGTTGGAGCCTGGATGGAACTACAGGCCTTGCCCTGGCTGCTGCTGGTTGTCTTCCTGGTGCTGCACAGGAGTGCTGCAACGAGAGGTGGCCACCCTGGTCACAGGGCTGAACCATCATCCAGTGCTGCCTTCTTCTCCCATCACTTACTCCTGGCTCTGTTCCCATGCTTGAGGGGCACAACTTCTGCTGTGCCTTTCCTCTCAGCGTGGTAAAGCATTCAGCGCTGCTGGGTGGCCGCACTGTGGCACAGGGGATACGTGTGTAGGTAAAAGGACTGTAAGGATCTGCTAATGGCAAGCTGGTGCAAGGGCTCTGAGGCGGTCCAGGGGGACTGCATAGGGTATGGCCTTGTGACGTGCAGGCTTGCTGTAATTCTGTAAAGGAATAGGGAAAGCATGTGGCCCTAGATTTTATGCTTTTTCTGCTCTTTCCGTAGGTCTTGAAAGATTGTTCTTTACACTTTATTGTTTTAAGTTTCTCGCAAAATGTTGAAAACTTATTCTCAAATCTTCCCAATACTTCCTGGTATTAATGGTGGTGTCTTAAAGTTGTATGCTGCTCGGCTCTCGGGGGGGGCTGCATGTGGATACTGTTTCTGTGATCAGTTTCCCTAGCCTCTGGTCATCTACTCTTATCTTTCATAGCACTTTTCTCATGCTTGCAGAAATAAAAAGAATCTTTGCAAATTTTCATTGCTACTTGAGGAATAAGTGGCTTAAATAAAAACTATAGAGATTTCTGCTGACTAGTATTTATTATATCTTTGTACCAGCAATACATAGTTCCAAAAATTAAGCTATAAATATCATAAGTTGAATATTTGCAGTCATTTGCCAGGGAGGAGCTGTAAGTGAATTTTAAGCATTGTTTTTGGATTGTTGTTAAGCATCCTAGCTGAAGTCACCTGCAAGGAAAAGCATTCCAAAAGCCTTCTTTTGTGACACTGGCTGGAAAGCTGTTGGAAGGATTTGGTTAGCACAGGAGACAAGAGTGTGGCCTCAACTAAACCAGCTCTCCTAATTTAGGGTGGCAAGAAGTCTTAAAGCTGATTTGGCACTCAGCAGAAAGAGCCTGCTGAGAAAGAGGATAAAAAGGATCTTCACCTCAGGCTGTAATTCAGTTTGCAATTTGGAAACAGTTCCAGATTGAGCTTCCTGGCCACTCATGCTGGTTCCTATGCATGCTGGATTTGAACAAAACTGAGTCAGTATAAGACCTTCCCCCCACACCCCCATCTTTTCAGCAGATTACTCTTCAGCTGGATCAGTTCCCTGCTGCTTTTCATCATGCAGCTGCACAAATACTTCTGTTGGCACAACAATGGGAGCAATGTAGGGGCAGGAATGAGCAGCTGGGAACATGGGCCTTTTGGATCAGTTCAGGGATCCACCATCCACAGTCTGCATCTTCACTCTCTTTAAGCAGAGGAAAAATCTCATGGTGAGGCTTATGTGAAAGCTTGACTCCCAGGTCTCAAGGGGTATGTAAGTAGTCAAGGGTTTTAGCTTGCACAAGCTTCTAAGATACCCATGTATTTCAGTTCAATCTCATTTTAGATGGAGGAGGCTAGACATCTGAAAATGCCATGCTATGTTGGTGACTTTACTGTCACTTAATAATAGGTTGAGATGCCCACTGTAAGTATTGCTGCAGCCTTTGAATAAAACTATCTGTAGCATGCAGAAGGTATTTCTGATTCAGTCTTGATTGTCTGCTGCAAAATGTCCACAGATGCTCTTAGTTCCTCTGTAGAGAGAAGAGCTGAAGTTAGAACATTGGCTTCGTTTGGGTGCTTTCATTCTTATGGGTGCAAACATTCTTATGAATTGTTTAATTGTGTGGAAAGCTTAGCTTGTCTGAGCATTGAGGGGAGTAGAGACTGTGGGATTGGAGCACCGTTGCATGGGGCAGACAGAAGGTATCTGATTTCTCCTTGCTGTAAAAGTTCTTGTAAGCCATGCTTGTTAGGGTGAGGTCCTTCTGAATAAGTTCAGCTGTGCATGCAATCCATTACTTCATCAAATGATGCATTTAAATAAGATTCCTTGATAACTGATGTCTCCAATTACTTTAGCAGTGACAAGTGGCTTTGTTTCTGCACCGTTGGTGTCCAAGTGTGTTCCCATTTTGTTCTCTTAACACTGGTACAGCATTAAGGGTTTTACACTTTTTCTGTTAGCAAATTCTTGCTTTTTTCAGTAAGTAATGAGTGGAGATACTTCAAGGGATGAGGCAAACGTCAAAACACATGGGTTTGTCAGTGGGCTAAATACGGTGAAAGTAACATGAGAGGACAAGACTGAGATAGGGAAAGTAACGTTAGGGCACCTGACAGCTCAGTATCATCAGGTCGAGTGGAAGTAATATGTAACATGCAATTGGCAGGAATATGGCTGGTCAGGTACCCAGTGAAGAGGCATCTTGCAAAAAACTGTTTCCAAAAAGTCACTTGTGATGTTCAAAATGGCTTGTTTAATTGCCTGTTGATGACTGCATTGTTGCACCTCTTTAGCTGGTGCTTAGGAGCTCCTTGAGAGCCAGTAGCTGTGACACTTCTAGTTCCTTTGCTCACAAAGGGCATTTACTTTCTGGAAATAGCTTTTAGAAAGAATGTTCTGTGTAAATTTTAAGTGGACTCTTGAACGGTATCCCTATAGTGATGCAAGATGTATTTTAAGAGACTGACTCACTTTTGAAATTCTGCCAACATTCTGCAAAAAGGAAGATCTGAGTAATATTATCAGTTAGAAAATATGTCTACAGGGACAGGTAATAGCAGAGAAAATTTTTCCCTATATAATGTATTTTCAATAAGTTGGGTGTTGTCTGAGGATGAAGCTCTATCTACCAATGTATTTAGCATAGTTAAAGAAGAAAACCAAGGTTTTTTTCTAGGAAGTATTTTTTCTATTAAAGCAGAAGCATAACGAATACTACCACTACCAGCTGCTACCAGAATAACTACCACTATGGGCAATTTTGGACGTGCATCCTGTCCAAGTACTGGCCTTATTCATTTTCCTGAGCTATGGGCTGAAGCAGTTCCGTGTTGCTGAATGCTATGAGAGAGAAATACACACTTCGGCTTTATGACCTATCCAGTGTATGGTTCATGGACAGTTCTTCTGGCTGTGAAGCCTTATTTTCAATTCAGAATTAGAAAGGGAGAAGACTTTGGTGCTGTACTTCGTGACCCAGAACTGTACCCTAGTTGTTATTAATAAAAAGGAGAGCTGGGACAGCGTTATTCCCTCTGATACTTTCATGTCTTCCTCATTTCATTTTGTGTTAAAACCAGCTTAAACATCACTTTAAATGAGTAAGCTTTCTTAGGCTGTATATCAAAGAAAAATTGTTAATAGCTATTTATAATAATCACGCTAGTTAGACAGAAAATTATTCCTGCTGATAATTAGATATGTATTACTCAAGACAATGAAAATTGGAGTGTGGGGAGAGGTGAGGAGGGGCTAAGGGGTATATCTTGTTTTCCTGACCCATTTGTTGTACCTCCAGTTCATGGCCTCTTTAAAATGAGAATAATATTCATGAAATTATTGACATTCTGCTTTGAACTTCTTGAACTCTTGCTCAGTGTGGAAAACTGAAAAGATCGTAGTCTGTGTGTCAAGATTTGCTCCATGTACACAAAATATGTGGGTAGGGGGGCAAGAAGAAAAGTTGAACCAATGTGTGGGTTGTGGTGTTTAGCTTCTGTGCCAAGACATGCTGGGTTGGCAGTTCCACGTGTTCTTTATTAGGTTGCATCTGTGTATCAGCCACCTAAATAAAATTCTCCAGAATTCTGGTTGTGTTTGGAAGCTTATGTCAACATTAGGTTTGAGCCTGTTACTGTGAAGGGAACTCTGATTCTGTTAAGAGTAACTCAACTTTCTTCAACACATTAAATGATCTAAGAGCACTGTGAGAACTTGGTGAAAGCCACAGGAACCAATGTTGTGTGTACTTTAAATTGTCTTGCAGTAGTAGAGATTTTTCTCTTCAGAGACAAATAGTAGAAATGTGTCTCCTCTAGGCAGTTGTAGAAGCCTAGAAGGGTGAGTGTCTGATGTGTATTAGTACAAATATCCATCGATAGCCAGATAGCTGTGGAGCCACCTGAGGATTGTTGAGAAAGAACAGGATGTGGCTGGAGAAAGGGGCCATACGGCACTTTTCCAGGACAAATGTCCTTGTTCTAGCTTCAGGAGATAAGCACAACACAGTAGAGTACAGGCATAGGAATGAGGTTGAGAAGTGGGCATGGACTGTAAGGAGGGATCAGGACTACCCAAGTCCACCCTCAAAGCCCTTCAACCCATTTCCAGAAAGATCTAGAGGAATGTACTGTGGTGATAACTAATTTGCATAGAAAGCGAGGAGCTTATCTCCAGGGTGGGGAAAACCTGACTATAAAAAGAGTGAAGCCTGTGCACACATGCTCCTCAGGACCCTAGACATCCCAGCTAGAGTAACATTGAAGCCAGGACTGGTGATCCCATTTTTTCTTTCTTCCTTCCTGTCTCTCTCCCTCCCTCCCTCTAATTCATCTTTCTTCCCTTTTACCCTACCTCTTTATCCAAAACCTACTGCCATGTGCTTATGTAGGAAGTCAGGGACTAACATACCAGTTTCCATGCCAAATGTGTATTACTGATAAAACTTCTAAAACTTTTGTGGACCTTTTGACTTTTGCCTTCCTTTCAACCACGAACATCTATGAATCTCAGGTGCTCCCATCCTCTTAAGGGTGGGATGTCACAGTGGTTTGACAATAATAAGGAAGGCTTCCAAGGAAACCAAATCTTAGTTGTTTGGGTGCTTCTTTGATCACTTCAGTGCCAATGTATAGTTTGGTAGGGCAGCCCTTGTTTTACTCGCAGTGTTTCAGCCTAGCTTGAGCAGATTAAAGCTCTGTATGTCTAGAAAGCTTAGTTTGGCAAACCCTTGATTGACTATATCATGAGAGGAATAATAAAAATAAGTTCTTGTGATCTTTAAAGTATAAACAGAAATATTTTAAACTGAAATAGGATGAACTAAACAGCAGCTGCTCCTATTATACAGTTGCTGTATAAGCTAAAGCCATAGAAGATCCTAAAGTTCAGAATGCATTCAAGCGTGAAAGACATATAAAACCATAACAGGAGGAAAGGACTGAAGTCTCTGGTTGGGCTTCGCTGTGGCCGGTGGGTTTGTGTTTGCAAGATTAACCTTAAGCTTGCTGCTGGTCTTGCTGGCTGATAGGTGCATGTGTGACAGAGCTGCTGTTGAGACAAGCTCAGGGCTGAAGGTAACCGAGATGTTGGAACTCTCTGGAGTAGTCAGTAGTAACACTGTCAAGTAAATAAGTGGCCAGTTCTGGAAAAATGAAGTCCTTTCCTATGCTTTTTGTCTTGTGTTATAGACAAACTTTTGAACAAAGAGAAGATAAATATCCAAACCCCAACTCTGTCCCTGGCAGAAATCTAGGTGTTTTCTATTTATTTATTTTTTTTTAATTTTACTCTTTTATATTGGAGTTCTCTGGACTATCTTGCTGCTATGTTTCTGGACTCTAAAGTCTCTCACACAAACAGAAGAGGTATGCACCCTCTTCCTCTGTGTTCTATATATGCCGTTACTAGTAATCAGAATTCTTATTAGGGTTTAAATAGAATAGCTTAGAATGAAGTTTGTAAACAAATGCTGTTTATCAACTGAGTGTAAGAATGTATAGGAAGAAATTATAGATATAGGCAAGAGGTGCAAAATCCTAAGTTTATAAGTGTGTTTTCCACCTGTTCATAAACCATAAATTCAGTCTTAATGAATTTAGGTTTCAGACAGGCTTTAATGTGTCCTGTAAGCAGGAGCTTTTTCATTTTTGCATACATCAGAGAATTTTGTGTGAAATTGTTTGTCTTAAAAGGAATTGTTGGCTGTTTAGTTCAGCTGGGAGTTTATGTAGGTTACCTAATGATTATCTTGATGACTTACAGCAGTGACTCGAAAGGTTCATTCTGGCTATAGGTGAATAAAAATGCGGATTCACTATTGCACTTGTTTTACAAATCTTCTAGCCTTTATAAATTAATATTCCTGTAGATCTAGTATAGTATGATTATTTTTTTCTCTGTGAAATTTCAGAAGTTTTTCAGTTGCAACACTGTGATTGGTAAGCCAAGGAAAAAAAATTGCTAATAATTAAAATAGGAACTATTGGGAGTGGAATATATTTGGGTGAAGCTCAAAGGTAGGTGTTTCATTTCTTCTTGTGTCCCTCTTCTCGTATGAACCCTTTGAAATGGAGTTTGTTTTTACTCAGATGTGTCTTTGTGTAAGAATCTGTCATGCTGAAGTAGCTTTGTGGATTGCTTGTGATCAGGTCTGACCCTCTCAGTTGACTGGTGAAAGCTGGGATGTGGAGTTGATCTCTCTCTTCCAGGAATTAAAATATTTTTCTCAAACCTTTATTTGCCTTGGATTGCCTTAGCAATCATGGATTCCACAAAGTCTGGGTATGGACTAAACAAAAACCAATTTGTTAATTGATAAGTGCGCATTAAGAACAAAATCAATCAGTCCAACCAGTGACAATTATTTTGGAGGACTGTGAAGTCCTTTTTTAACTGGATAACCTTTTCCATTGATGCAGTGGCATGAGTTGGGTGCTCTTGACATGTCAGAAAGAAATGAAAGCATCTTTCAGCTCATGTCAGTGTGGTTGCATTGCTGTTAGCCTGTCTAAAAAGATTTGCTCTCTGTAGGTTTGCTTACAGTACACGCGTATTTTAATAAAATGGTGCAACTGGCACAGCTGGAAGCTGAGCTGGACATAGAGGCTGAACTGAAGAAATGGCATAGGAATGAGGTGATACCACCAGAACTGCATTTACGTTACAGGCTGTACTTTGTGCTTAATTGGTGAGTGTGGAATAAGTTTACATAGTTGTCAAGTCAGCTCTGTTCTGGATGACTTAAAAAGTCCTTTAAGTTGGTAGTTCAGAGAAGAGTCTGTACGTGGAAAAATAGGGTTCCCTTGTAAAGGTTAGGAAATTATTCCAAGAGTACATGAAAGTTCAGTATTTTACTGCCATAAAAACATAGAAAAATACTGTAGATTCTGGTTCTCTGCTTAAATCTCACATCCCCTCCCCCCCAATCCAAACAAGTAAACAAAAGCCCAAAACAAAATCAGATCTTTACTCTCTGAATATTACATCTTGAAGCTATTTACATCATGAGCTAATATTTGATAAAGTAGAGGATACCAAAGCCACTATATCTTCAAAGTTTTTTTAATTTAACCTAAGATTTGGTTAAGTGTCATGGAAAATTTCTAGGTATCTTTGCAGAGAATTTTGCGTGTTTGAGACATTTTCTTTGAAAAACTGGAGAAGAATTATGTAGAACTTTCTAAAGTCTACACAGAATTGTTAAGCATTAGTAATACATACTGATCAGGCACGCAGAGCTGAACGTTAGATTGCACGTATGTTGTGGTTGGCATTTCGCACTCCAAAATTAGTCTCTCAAAGTTCATTTTAAGTGTTCTGCATGTTACGTTTTTCAAGGCTTTAAAGAACTTTGTTAATGTAAGTTTTACCTCTAGCCATAAATTCATTTTCTCTGAGTAGGAGTTTCACACAAAAGTTTATGTTTAACTTAATCTGTTACAAAGTATACCTTTTGCCAAGACGGTTTTTTTTGGGTGCAGGTGGGGGAAGAGGAGAAGTCATAAATTGTTATTATACTACACCTCTGCTCTTGCCAGAAGTAGCCACTTTAAGACATTCCTGTTAGTTTATCTCCTTATCTGTTTAAAACAAACAAACAAAGCTTTGCTAATTTCCCTGAAACACATCCAGAGACAATGTTAATGCAATTTGATCTGAAATTTACGATAAAAGTAGTTCAAACTTTAAACAAAAGAAGCTTTAAAGGCAGAGAGATCATTGAGAGATTCAACTGCAGTGTTACAAAAAGTGCTGCCATTATCACTTGGCGTTTTGTAATTCTACAGCATTACTTTAAATTATGTTCTGGTGGCTGATGTTAATTTTCTAAGTTAAATATATGTCACCTCAATGGGATAGAAATGAAATGGCTATTTCAGCCCAATTAAAATACTTATGATGGCTAAATAATGTGTATATTTATAGAATCATGTAATATCTAAATGCAATTAACCAAAGCTTAAGCTTCAGGGTGCTAGAAACATTTGATGTGAGAAACAAGGTCAGCATTTTATAGCATTCTTATAGTTGACAAACTAGTTTTAGAAAATGAGTTATTATCAATACATTTTAAAGTCAGGTCTGATATTGATGTTTGAAGATATTTTAGCTGGACAGAAATCGTATTTCCAGTTATATAACTTCTGCAGAGAGAGATGCATTTCAATGGCAGATGAAATTGATTTTTTTAAAAAATAAATGAATGTTTGTGACTGACTTGGTGGACTGACCTTCTTAATGTGGATCACTGTCATTTTAATGGAGAGGAAATGAAATGAGGTTAATTGCAAGTGGATGAGGAGGAAAGCTAGGTGGTGGAAACTTTTCTGTTGAAGTAGAAGGTTTCAAGTATACAGAAGTTGGAGGTGCCTAACCTGGAAGTTCATCACTAAAAAAAGATACTATATATTGCAGGCAGGATTGTTGTGCAAGGCTGACCCAGTAGTTTGCTGTCAGTTCTGAAGGAATGCAACTGAACTGCTAAGTCCCCCATCACCTGAGCATTATAGATGAGGATAATGTCATCTGTTGGCTTGTCATTACGCTTCTTGGACTTGAAATGGATCAGTTTGTCTAATCAGGTAAGCAGAATGCAGATACTAGTGACTATCTATGTTTAACTGGCATTTTACAGTGTAAAAACCCCTGCAATGGAGCCACTGGAGTAAGGGAGATGAGCTCCCTTCCTTTGCTTTGGGCCAGACCCTACAGTTACTGCATTGTAGGGATTGCCACATGATGGAAAAAACTTCCTTTAGAAAACTATACTGAGAACTTTTATGCTAAGATGATCTCTTGAGGGGGTGCAAAAAATTAAGTAGTGAAATGAAACATTACAATAAAATATAATGTGAAACATTATGTTTTTGTAATATTCAGAGCTGTGATAGTATCACTTCGCTGACTTCCAAAAATTGAGATAAGTTATTTTTCATAGGTGGTGTTTTGAAGGGTTTTACAACCTAAAGACTGTTACCGTGTGTCCTCTGTGATAATCAAACCTGCCAGATATAAATTAGTGTGGGTATTTGCTCACCTGCAATGAGGAAGGATTTTCCCAACGCTGAATTGCAGTATTTGGAAGACCAAAGTTTCTCTCCTATGTTGGCAAGAGGAATCTGAAACCACTTGAATCAAGTGCAGCTAAACCTATCACAATCATAATAGCTAAAAGTGCTATAATGAGGAGAAGCATATGTGAAATTATGTTTTCTGTGATACTTGCATTGATTAATGCCATGTGATTAATTAGGAATGGCAGTAACAGAACTGATCCATTTTGGGCTACTACTACTGTTTTACATATAGCAGTAATAGAAGTCACTGTGGTCAAAACCAAAACAAATGCTGAGTTTAGCACCTGACTTCAGTTGTCTTTATTTAAAGAAGAAAGTAGTTTCAGCTATTTGGCAAAATCCCTTTTAGAAGCTGTTTTACTTTGCTTCCAGTCAGGGAAGATAGATGTGTTCCTGGAAAGATTATTTATTGTGGGCTGTAGTTTGCAAGCATAGCATTTTTCATGTAACCATCCATTATGCTTATTGTATTTCTCAGCCTCCCAAGTAGAAAGCCTTATTTGTCTGAAAATTCACTACAATTCCCCTAACAGGCTCTGACTGTATCTGTTGGATTTTTGGCTTGTTAAACTTAAATATGTAGAAAGGGCACAAACAACATTTCATACACACATCTCCAGGATTGGCCAGTTTTCTTGGATAGAATGTTTGAAATTACAGAGAGCTGCTGTTCTCTCTGTTAACCTTTGGCAGAAGATTACTAAAGGGAAGTGGATGCAAGTGGCTAAACTGTTGAGTTTCCATTGACAGGAGTAGATAATCCTACAGTAATTTATGGTGTTTTACTACAACCTTGCAGTTTTGAACTAGATGACTGGTTAGCTCAAGATTTAATTGTTGAAAACATTGCTATGATTTAATGGCCAATAAAAGAATTTTCAGATCTTCTTGGTATATTTACAATGCTAGTGTTTCCTCTGTCACTTTTTTCAGAGATCAAATTATAGGCCTGTGATACTGTTGGCATTTAATATGCCAATCTATTGCCAGTATTGCCAATCTATCTTCATCTCTTTAACGACTTGCTGCAATCACCTGGATTTTTAACAGGAAGGTTAATAGCGTGATAAATACACGGGGCTTTCTGAGATGATTCACCTTTTCCTCTAATTGTTCCCTGTTTTAAGGATAACCTTGTTTGTGGGTGAGCAGATAAGAATATAACAATGAGAATATATAATATAAGAATATAACAATGAGAATACATTTCCTAAATGTATTTCTAGGTGCTCAGTGGTAACTGTAGAAAGCTGGTCTGTAGATTTGGACTATTGGAACAGGTTGTGAAAACTGAATGGCAACAAGGAATGTCTCCATGCACAATGAAATGGTCATGTTGTACTTACCTCACCAGGTCCAAAGATAAAATAGGCTTTAGGAGCAATCAGTTCAAGGGGAAAGCTCTGGAGAGAGTGAATCAGATGGTGCCCAAGAAAGTTTGTTAACAGTTTATCCGCAGAAAAATAGCAATGCGAAGGAAAGCAAATGTTCAGCTAGACTTGAAGTAAGAGGTGGACGTTGAGGGCCACGAGTCGTGCTGCTGCAACATTAACAACAGGAGAATAAAGAAGGAAAAAGTGCTGCTGCTGAGTGGGGTGGGTGGTTTAGTTGCCACTGATGAATACGAGGTTGAGTTCCTCAATGCCTTCTTTTCCACCACAAAGATCTACCAGGTCTTTGTACCTACAAACATGATTCAGGAAGGAGAGGATCAACCAATAGTGGAAGAAGCTCAAGTCAGGGAGCTCTTGAAGTCTTGACTTATTCAAAGTCCATGGGACCAAGTGGGATGCATCCAAAGGTACCTGGAGATCTGCTTGACAGTAGCATAGCCATTATCTTTGGAAGGTTGTGAAGACTGGGGGATTTTCCCAGTCACTGGGAAATGGAGCAAATGCTCCATTTGTCTTCAGGAAGAACAAGAAGCATTATGCAGGGAACTTTAGGGTGGTTGTGGGAGCCAGAGAAAGAGACAGACCCCAAGAGAGCTCCCCAGGTTAAAGTGACTAAAAAAGCCTCCCCCAGGATGCCCTGTTCTGTTATGGAAATGTATCCCAGTTCTGCTTCCCCAGTTTGCCTCTCTGCCCCCTTGTACCTTGCCTGCTCCTTTGGAAAGTTCTCCCTTCCCCACTCTCCCATTGGACCTTGTTCCCTGCNTTGTCGAAGAAGCTATCCGGTGCGTGTGTGTGTGTCTGTGTGAATGCAGTGGCTGCTGAACGACTTTCTGTTGAAGTCGGATCCGGAGGTCGCAGCATCCCACCAGAACACCCCCCGGATCACAACAGGTGGTCAACTTCACTTGGAAATAACAGAAAATCATTAATTAAGTCCACTTGGAAGTCAGTTGTGGGCATGAGAATGTTCTGTTGTTGGTTGAAAATAGCCGTCATGAATTTACAAAAGGTAAATGTGTGACCAACCCAGTCACCTCTGTGATGAAATGACTGAATACTGAATAAGGCAGAGAGCAGTGGATATGATCTATTTTGACCTCGGAAGGGCTTTTGGCATGGTCTCCTCGCAGCAACAACCTTGTGTTCAAGTTGGGAAACTGTCATCTAGATAGGTGCACTGCTTGTTGAGGGAAAAACTGCCTGAGTCTTCAAGCTCAGAGGGTTGGTTACATGCTGACCTTATGGAATCCAGCATGGACAAGGGAATGGAATGGATTAACTCCCTGCATTGATACAGTGTGGAGATTGGGTGGTTGATAGCAGCTCTGTGTGGAAGTTGCTGGCTATCCTGTTGGACAGTAGGCTAAAGATGAGCCAGGAGTGTGCTCTAGCAGTGAGGAAGGGTAGCAGTGTCCTGGGCTGTGTCCACAGGAAGTTAGCTAGTAGATGGAGATGCTTGAGACGATCACGTGGTATTCACTGTCTGGAATATTGTGTTGAGTCCAGCTGGTAAGCAACCAACATTGTTGGGTTGGACACGTTACCATGTGAGGAGAGGCTGAAATTCAATCTGGAGACAAGGCAGCTTCAGGGGGTCCTAATCGTAACTTTCTGATACCAGAAAGAGGGAACTGAGAAGTCAGGTTCTTTATACATGTGGTGGGAGGAACAAGAAACAGTCATGAGCTGAAACATGGCAGGTTTTCACTACAAGGATAATTGAGCTCTAGAAAAAGTCACTTGAAGAGGCTGTGGAACATGGCTCTGGGAGGTTTCCAAGACTCAGCTGCATTAAACCCTGAGCAACCTAGTCTGACCTCAGAGCTGATCCTGCTTTAAGCAGGAAACTGAGCTGTGAGCCTCTGAAGGTTCCTTCCAATCTGTGAGCCATTCTGTGTTTGGAGCCAGCATCCAAGTTACGCAGAGCCAATGGGAGCTGCTTTGGCTTTCAGGGTCCTAAAATGTTCCGGGTAGCCTTGTTACCTGAGAATTTTTGGATTACTTGCTGCAAGTCACAGGCTTCTGTTCACTTAAAGGGTATAGAAAGAATCTGAATATTCACTAGCATTTAATGTTTTTAAGCAAGAATGTACTAAGAATTAAATTCAAATAAGATTTAATATTAAAAAAATATTTGCAGAATGAGAACTGTTTCTTTGACTAGTAAAAAGTTTACCTGTTACCCCCAAATCCAAATCTTTTTTACGTGCTCATGTGAACTAAAAAGAATGATTTAGAAATTTTATTGGGGAAAAATGGAGCTGTAAATTCTAACTTGATGAATTTAATACTACAGTGATGCTTCAAGAAAAAATAGAAAACTAGCGTGGGGATGAGACTCTATGAAAGGATACAGAAAATGAGGACAGTGGTCAATTTTATAACTTCACCACGTGTGCTGTTGCTTTCACTAGGTATGCAGGCTGTTGCAACAGGATGTGGGTTTGTGCCTTGGAGACTTTTTCGTGTGTGCTGAGGGATGAGTGAGTGGCTGCTGGTGGTCTCTCAGGGTTACAGGCAGATGCAGCTGGGCTCCTTCCTCCCTGTCCCCACGATGCGAGCACCCAGGCTGTGCCAGGCAGTTGCTGGGGAGAAGTGAATAGTTACAGACGTGGCCCAAATGTACCCGCCATTGCAAATGAAAGAGTTTCCTATGTGATCTGTGTTTAGCTTGGAGTTAAGTGGTGTGTATTAGGCTGTCTTTTTTTTTCCAATTATTTGGGGGAAAATAGTTTCTTTGATAGGTTTGCCCACATGATGTTGGCAAGGCCAGCTGAAGTACTACACAGATACTTACTGGCCTGCCACAGTGAGCTGCATTCATGTTCAGCAGTAAACTCTGGCACCCTGTTCGAAGTTGAATTGCTTACATAGTTGGCATAGTCTTACTGAAGTAATTGCTGATGTATGGAGCAGTGTTTCGTGGTAAAACACTCTTTCAAGTGCCTGAGTCATGTTAGAGGCATGTTGTCTGGAAACTGCTGAAAGAGATTCCTTGTTGGTTTCCTTTGTACTCTCATTTCCTGAAGAAGAATGAGGGGTTTATTAGTTTTCTTTTTGTGTGGACTGACATGGAATTGTGGTGGCCCTCAGCTAGCACAGGCTGTGTCCTAGGTTAGCTGGGAAAGGTATTAGTGCTGCGGATTGACACGCTGACTGTGACAGAGGTCAAATGCTTTCCCCTTTGTGTAGATGACTGCCAGTGACACACTTTCTGATACGTGCATCAGGAAGCATTCTGCCACATGATGAGCACAGAAGAATGGTAGAAGGAGATTCTGTCTTTCTTGATTTGCTTAAAAAACGCTTTTCTTAGTTACATCAATTTTTTTTAATGAGCTAATCTGCTGTTAACTGTTTTAACAAAATCATGCTGCTTTGTTTGGAAGTCCTGGAAACTAAAGGTAGGGTTTGCAAAGAATTGGCAAATGTATGCAGGAATTATCTGGCTTGTTCCTAATTTTGCTGTATGAGTTGTTAAACAAGTCTGGGGAAGACCAGTGCTGACAGGAGGCTGGAGTCTTTGTCTGCTCGAATATTTCTGCCATACAGTACAGCAGTAATATTCCACGGAACAGTGTGAGAGAAAGGACTGCCTTAATTTGAGGTCATCATCTTAAATGTCTTTGAGTTAAGCACTGAAGTGGCAGTGCCTAATTTAAAGCAAATAAGCATATTTCTTTTTTCCCTGGTGTAAACTGAGTAACTTAGGTAATGCAAAGGCCAAATCAGAATTCTGCTTTTCCTGAAGCATTAAGACAACAGCCTGTGAATGGCGCTTAAGCTGTAGTCTGATAAGATGTGGCGCTTCATAAGAGCTGTCTGGGAGCAGAGAAGTGGAGTAGAGATACTAAGTTAGTTTGCCCAGAAGTGCTTCAGTTACAGCCTGGATTTCTTGTGCTAGCACATGTGTCGGTCTTGGGAAATGGCTGAAATTTTTACATTGTTTTTCGTGTTTTGTCTTTGTCAACCCACCCAAGTGAGCCAGTTTCTTATGTCTGAGTGCGATAATCCCTCATTCTCATAGATGGGATTAAGAAGCTTAAATCCATAGGTTATATTATTCAGGTATGTTGGCTTTTTGATTAGAGATGGTGAAAGAATAAAACGCTATCTTTAAGGTGAAGTCAGATAGAATATTTTGTTCTTCACTGTAATTTATCTTACATTTTGTCATCTGGTGCTGTAGGCACGAGTTGTTACTCACCCTACCAATGCTTAGTTTGTTTTTAATTAAATTGTTGATGTAGAGTGTTATCTAAATCTTAGGTGTGTCTTGCAGTGAAATGATGAATTTATCAGCCAGTTAATAGTTGTGCAGGTTATTTGTTTATTTCTTAGAGTAGTAACTAGATAGAATATTGGGGTGTTGGTAGGGTTTTTTTTAGTTTTGCTTTGGAAAGGATTTTCTTGTGTTTTAGAGATCAGGATCAACGTTAAATACATCACTTCAGTTTTCGTGTTCTAAGGCAGTGTGTATGTTGATTTTAATTTAGATCATGGCAGTATTTCCTTCAGGAGGATAAGCATTTCAGAAACTGGGGTAAGGATGTTCAGGGATAATTGAAGGATTCAGTTTCAAGTAAATATAAGCAGAGATGAAATGATTAAGGAAATAATTCTAGATTTAGTTATATACTTAGGCAGGATCTTGCTAGCAAGTTTTCATGTACACTGAAGTATTTTGAGTAACAAATCTAGATCATATAATTCATAAAAACAATACATAAGATGAAATTTACAGTTGATCCAAATACAAAAACCCCTGCAGATCCTTGTAGTTGACAGCTCTAAAGATGGCAGTAGTAACTGAGAATTGTTAGTGGACATCCAGCTGGTGTTCAGATTCTGCAATTGAAATAGTAGGCTTGTGTAAGATGAGTGGGTTGAGTGTTGAGTTTGAATTACATTGCATGTTTTGCTGTTAGTGGTGGGTGGCTTAAGTCCAGACACTCAGGTGGTGAACTCCGTTACTCAGTTTTACTGGTCATTGCCTAAAGTACAAACATTAGAAATTTCAGTTTATTAAATTGAAATTTTACTTGAGGAATAAGGAAAAGTAGAGTAGCAATATTTTTCTTGCCACAGATAAATATATAAAAGATTAATAGCTTTTATTTACAATAGTGGTCCTTTCTATTACTGAGTTTTGCAGTTACAAGATTTCTAGCACAAGACTCCAGACTTGTATGTAGCCAGGAAGGAGACTGTGTTTTTAAACTGTCCTCTGATCTGGGAACAGTTGCATCTGGGTATTACATAGGATTAAATAGCAATCATTGTCAAAGCCTATTTGGTAGTAAATCCAGGCAGAGCAACTGTTAAGCAAACTGACAGTCAAGCAAACTGTACAGGCAGAAGATATGCATTGACAAAGATGACTTGGATTTGCAACATGTACTGTACCTTTTTTCATCTGACTGCTCAAACAAGATTGAAAAATGTTTTGACTTGGAAATAGAAGATAGAAACCTAGCATTTATGGAAACTACATCAAATTTACTGGATCTTGAACTCAAATCTGAGTGTTTTGAATTTTTCCTGATAGAGGGATAAGGGTTTAAATTGCTGTTGTTCTCAAGCACCGTTTAGCTTATCCATTCTGTTGGCCACAGATGTATTGAGCCTCTGGGGGTATGAACGTGTTCTTATAAATGAGATGCAAAACAAAAGTGTACTGATACTTCTGAATGGTAAGTCACTTGAGTATTTCTTGAACTTCGTGTTGTACTAGCATATTATTGTATAATATTCAAAATAAAATTGAATGTGTAGCTATAATGTGGTAAAATCATCTCTGCTTCTTAGTTAATGACCTTGTAAGATGGAGAAACAGAAAACATAGCTATGGTGGGTGAATCTTGACAGTGCTTGACAATGTGTCAAAGCAATTCTGTATTCTTTTACTCTCCAAATAGATGTGGGTAACACTTCATGTTTTAGCATGATGTAAGTGATAATGGCAGCTATGGTATTAGGTGTCAATCAAAATAGTGTGCTTGTAATATTAGTCATCCACTGAAGGGAGCATAAATGCAGATACTGAACTCATTATGAAGAAGGAATGCCTGTGGTGTGTTCAGGGCGAATAGCACTTCCAAGTAAAGGAAGAAGATTGTAGAGATAAAGGATGTACACAGATAAGCAAATGGCTGCCTGTGTCAAAATAGCATTGCTCACCTGATAACTATTTGTTTAAAGATGATCTTTGAGCCAGTTGTTTTCGTGCTCTAAAGCTGCTATTCTAGAGAGTGAAAAATTCAGAGGATGGCATTGTAGCTGACTGGTGTAATGCAGTAATTCTGGCCTTTGTAATTTGATCTTTAATCTCCCGTGGTTTTCTGACAAGTGCTCTTGTCTGCTATAGGTTAATATTATTGTAATGCAGGGTTTCCATGATGCTTCCGTTAAAAAGAAATATGCATATCTTCGTGGAAACAAAAGGGGCCACTGAAGATCTTTCCCAGCTGAAGACTCTAGCCGGCATATGGCATACTGTTAACATACAGGTGACATACTGGGCATGCCACAGAATGTTAAAATCCAAACTCAATTCAGCTGCTAATGTGTGGTACCCCTGAATAGAAATATATGGCCGCAGTTGGTTTATCTAACTTAACTCATTTCCTGTGGTTTTAATGGGCTGGAATTTCAGAACTGGATTAGCTCAATGGTCAGTTACTAGAACCAGCTCTTCACTAATGCACTGCTGTCCTACTGTACTTTATCAGTGTGCAGAGATAACCAGGCATGTGGTGAGTAAGTAGATCATATTTTCTTTTGGTTTTTTGATCGTCAGTTTAAGCACAAGGGACTTTTTTTTTTTAAGTCCACATTATCTGTATCTTTTGCTGTGTGATATATATTACATGCACATGAGTTAATTATAGGCAGTGACTTTACTGATATCCCTGTGTTTTCCTGTTGGAGGTGCACATACCCGTGTGGATGGAGTGCCCTGATGTTGGCCAGTAACTGTCAGTCAAGTCTTCCCTTAAGGAAGACAAAGATGAGTATTTCAGCCTACATTTTTTTAACAATATAATATGTAAAGTGAGTTACAGATACTTGACTTAACGTGGTAGTAGTAGACTACTGACATGGTACTGATTAATCAAACTAAGAATCCCCAGCCTGCTTTTGCTGATTATTGTAAAACTCTGGCTTAAGCTGGCAGTGACACCAAAAGGGAATGTTCACTGAATTATGCTCTTGGCAGTGCAGTTGCATGGAGCTTGACAGAGCCCGTTCCTTGGCTTTTGGTGTGCACCAGTGCATGCGCACACACATTTGCCCCCACAACCATTTCATGAGCTATCAATAACTGTGTGCACAGATGTCTGTACCAGAAAAATTAAATATTTTAGTTTCATAGTGGACTTCTGAGTTAGCACTTTGGTTAAGGCTTAATGCTTGATAATAAATTACCTCCTTTTTAGGAAACTACAAGTAACTTTCCTGTAAATCTTTGTCCATCAGCTGCCAATATTTACTTCGTGCCTTCCATAACTGTATCATATTGCATTAATATGTTTGGTAGACAAAGTTACAATGCCTGGTATGATTAAGCCTTCAATTCAGTTGTAATCAGTTGGCAGATGCTGATAAACTACCAGGTAGCAACACTGGGCTGAACTGGTGAAATTGAAGCAGACTGGAAAGTTTTACTTCCTATCTAGAGGCTCTGTAGCAATTCTTTCCTGCTATAACTCTAATCTAAGAATGATTCAGTTGGATTCAGATTGGATATAGCAAAGCAAGTATTCAGTGAAGATAAACAGCTATTGCTCAGAATCATAAGCCGTTTCAAACAGTTCAACAGCAGCAAAAAACAGGAAGTCATAATAAACTTGACTGTCACATTTAATTGGAAGCCTTTATGAGAAATCAAAATTTTAAATACCAATGCCTTTTAATGTGGAATAGTATGCTCTAAATTGGAAAGGTAAAAAAAAGTCTGATAAGGTCAGGGAGCTTATATCCACAGAAAGTCATTGAGCCAAAAGCCTGAAGGATGACAGTTCAAGAAAATCTGGATGTAAGAACAGACATTTGAAAAGTGATTTTAATGGCAGTCAATTACCCAAAGAGGTCAAAAACAGACCTTCTGTAAGGATGGGATTATCTCACATCTGCCAGCAACCCGCACATTTGGTAGGCAACTTAAGCTTCTGATATTGGCCCTGTCTCAGAACTCTCTTGGACTCATTCAAGATATTTTTTCGTAAACCCAAATAAACTTCAGCTTTGTTGATTTTGAATCTTAAGTGAACTTCCTTTACAAAACAAAACTATCAAGAAGGTAAGTAGAGATGCTGGATTGTGGTGCTGTAACTTGGATTCTTAATGTTATCATGCATATAATTTCAAGCACAAGTGACAGAGTAAGTCCTGTTAGTTCAAGGTTTTGCCTTTTGTAAGTATCAAGTGCTTCATGGTTGTTTTCCACAGGTGTTGAGATGATAGTACAATTTTTAGTCTGCTTTGAAATCAGGGCATTTTTGTTGCTGCTGACAGTATAAGTGTTCTGACTAGTATGTCCTGCTAGCTTGCTTGCTGCTCCTTCTTTCAATGGTTAGAAGCCACGGAGTTTGTGCTTGGTGCTCAGTTACTGAATTCAGAACTCCATTGACTGAGTACTAATGCACTGATTCAAGCTAATTGGGATAAATTCATATACAATTGAGTTGTATGTGGTAATGGACTGTCTTGTTTCTGCTTCTCATGAGAGTGGAAATATGCAGTCAGAGCATCTGCTGGAGGAGAGGGTCTCCAGACATCTTGTACTGCTGTATGAATACTTCAGGTTCTGTTAAGTAATTTCTGAAGAGGACTAGTCCTCCTGATATGTGTTGTGAAGAGTAAATGGATAGCAGATAAAATGCTCCATCTACTTTTATTACCCTTGTAGTCAAGTAGTGCCAATGAACTGCCCTGTCGTCAGCAAGGTTGATGCAGTGGTAGTGAGGATAAAGTATATCAGGAGAACTGTGTGTAGAAAGGACTCGGGAAGAACGTTCCTAAGTATCAAATGTATTATGTGATGCAGAAGGTTGTATACACTTGTGCTGAGTTAGGGAAACATAAAAAAAGGAGGCTGTTGTATCAGCTATGAAGACTTTTGGGAAAGTCTGTTCTGGAGAAGTTGCAGTCCAGGTCTTGCAGTCTCACTATGCCCTGGTACATAATGTTGGGCTCAATACACTTTCCTGTTTTGAGTCTGAATACATTAATTATCTGTCTATATCAAGTGGTTCGTGCTGAAAAATGATGTGATGCTACTTCCTGCTCAGGTTTAAAATAGCTGCCCGGCAAAAAAAGACTCAGTAAACCTCTGACATGAGTTAACATCACAGAATTTTTTTTGTTTTTCTTTTAAATAATAGTAGATATGAGAATTGGCAGTTTGAATGGGATGTCAGGGTATTGGAGCTCAAAAGCAAGTAAGAATGACTTCTGTACAACAAAAGTGGCTCTATACCAAAAGCACTTTAGTAAAGAATGCTTCTTATTTAACAATGTGTAAAAATAAAAATATTTGCCAAATTAAACGGTATAGCAACTGTTGCTGAACTAATGCCATAAACTTGTGTTTTAATGTGATGAGAAGGGTTGGGTGTGGGAATAATAAAGATGAAAACAGTTTAAGAGAAGTCTAATTCCCCTTTTGTTACTGTTCTGCTCTACAGAAGTTAATATTTCTAATTAAGTTTGCTAGGTCACTTAGAAGTACGCCTATGGAATGCTAATTGGTTTTAGGGTTTAAAATCTTCAGAGACAACTTTGTGAATCTGTAATGATGTCAGGAACTGAAGACATGAAGGCAGAGGCATTGTTAAAATCTTACCTAGTGCTTTTAAAATACATTGTAGACTTCCGAAGTAATGGATTCATACACATGCCAAAGTACTTTGCTGCTTTTTAATGCAATTAAAATGTTAGCTCCTATTGTTGTCTCAAAGAGCTTTTACAGGAAATCATATGCATTTAGAATTTTTTGTAGAGTGAGTCAGTGTAGTAGAAGACCAACAAACCCATTTTAATTGAGCTTAAATTAGGCCAGTTTTGTGAACTTAATTAAAATACTGTAACTTCCAGTGGTTGAATCATTGTCGTTATCCTGATTTGCAGATGGTATCACATGGTATCTATAGGATACTGCATAACGCCTGGTAAGTCTCAGCATGTTCTTTAAAGGCATGGATCAGAGGTGCTGCAACATGCCCATGTGAGGAATGCCCTCTGTTAAATTAAAATAATACAGAAGACATTTGCTAGTGTTGATATTTAGCAGGTAGGGTTATGGAGGTGAATGGCTGGATATTTGGGCATATAGCATCTTTGTATTATCCATGCTCTAGAAGACTGGAGGGTAAATGGGTGAATACTTGTCTGTGCTAACAGAAAAGTAACCATCTTTCTTATTTTAATGGGAGCAACCAGATCAGCGTCCATAGTTATGGTGTTAAAAATTTCAGCATGCAGTAGTGGATTCTCACAACTGTTAGACTGCATTTATTGTGCTGGCAAGTAATAGGAAGTAGGTAGTCGCAGTCAAGTTTTAATAGCTTTTTACTAGTTTGGTCTATAAAATGAGCAAGATTTCATATGTGATCTTTTTTTAAGTTGAAGGAGAACTTGATTAGTGCACTTGGGAGTACAGTGCAGTGCCCCTACTTTCAAATGTCTGTTGTTCCCGAAGAAATATTAATGTAATTAATTGTAAGAAATGTTACTACAATAGATACCAATTGTTTGACGATGCATGTGAATATTAAAGCTGTAGAAAGAGTTATCTGAATGTCTGTGGAACATTATATGTACAGATTTCTATCCTAAATAGCACTGGGAGCTGCTTGCTTTGTTTTGGCTGTCTTGGTATTGCATATGCTACATATCCTTAGTAAAAATGAGTTGGAAGCTTATTTACGCATGACTTGACGATAGGTGAGCTGCTGAGAAGTGCTGGATTTTGGGTGCTGAGTTTGGGAGTGTGCTTCTGACCAGAGTCGTGAAAGTGCACATGCTGCATTTATAGTAACACGTAGCTGGTTGCAGAAATGGAAGAAAGTGAAGGCAAGATGTTAATCTTTTCTCATTGCAGTGATGTAGGAGCTGAGTAAGTTGGAGTTCACGAAGAAAACCCAGCCTTGATTTAGGTTAAATTTGGGTACTTCAGTAGCTGTGTTAAATGTAGCTCTAATGAGATTCGGGCTGCTTGCCTTTGTCATCTGAAGGAGATAATCTGCTAGAACAAATTTGATAAATGAAGAATGAAATCTCCCTTTCTTAGTCGTGACAATCTGCAAAATCCTTTCTGTTTATTCTTGTCTGAAATCTGTTCGTAAAGCTAAACGTGCTAAGGGTCTTTTTCTTTCTAATGAAATTTCCCAAAGGGATCAGATGGGGAGGGTTTTCGGCAGGGCGGGGAGAGGAAGGTTGACGTGGCTCCAAATCGCTTTTTTTTTCTGCCTCCGTGCGGTTTGGGGGATGGATGCGGGGATGCAGCTCTGGCAGCGCTCCCCCGAGCTGCGCGGTGGCTCAGCCCTGCACAAAGGCGGTGATGTAATGCGTGCTGTAATGCGCCGCGCGGTGCCGTGCNTTTTAAATTAGCGCGGCATGTGTGGTGAGAACACGCACCTGCTCAGAGTAATTCAGACTAGAATTGCTAACGTAATCCTTGAGCAAACGAGACGTGTGTTGGACATCCCTTTTGGCGTTCCGTGCTAATCTTGCACTCCCTTAAAGGAGGGAGGGAGGGAGACAGGTTGCTGTTAGCAACCGCTCACATACTAAAAGTGAAATACCCAAGCTTTAATTCCCCTGCGGACTCCTCATCGCTACTCTGTTTTTTTTTGGGTTTTTTTT